>CM070824.1:501320-518820 GCA_036326025.1 Chrosomus eos | reverse complement strand
ACGGCGGGTCTCTGCTCCTTCACAGCGATGCTAGCGCTGCTCACGCATCAGTTCCCGGAGCTCATGGGAGTGTTCGCTAAAGCCGTGAGTATCACACACACACACACACTACAGAGTTTTCCCAGCAATCATCATTCTGTCATCAGATACTCTCCCTCATATCAGTCAATCGCATTTTTTTGTTAACACTTTGCTTAAAAGCATCATAAATGCATTAACAATATACATTATAATGCATTATATCTTTTCAGAAATAATGGTAACCAAAATTAAAATGCATATTTGCAGATTCCTTGTTCCATATGAAATTGGTTGTTTGTCGCGTGCATTAGACTCTGAACATAAATATTATAATGTATTATAACTGTGTTCATCGTATTATAATTATTCATGATTAGATCAAACAATTAATGTATTAAATATAATTTTATTATACATATAAAGGCTTTAAAGCAAAGCGTTACTGATATTTTGAATGAATTCAGTCCCTTCATTGAAACTCTGACGCTTCAACCGCTCAATTTATTTTATGATCTCTTTATGAACGTTATGAAGTCGTCGTCTTGTCATGAAGAGTTTTATGAAAACTACCGTATGTGCAATTGAAATGTTTGTATAAGACTTGAGTGTGATTACTATATGTGAAAATAAATTATTGAATATAATAGTCTGGGCTCTGTTGTTTATTTTAATACATAAATATGAATAGATCTCAGTATCGGTCCGGTTCTAACCGATCGCCTGAAACTGAAGTGTTTTGTGAATGTTTGATGCTGTGATGTGGAGAGCAGTTTGACTGGTTTGTGTCCATCTCTCCCTTAGTTTCTGAGCACGCTGTTCGCCCCGCTGAACTTCATCATGGAGAAGGTGGAGAGTATTCTTCCCTCGAGTCTGTGGCACCAGCTCACGCGGATCTGACACACGCACACGCGCGCGCACACACACACACACACACACACACGACTCATGTTGACTGAGGTGCCAATTCTTCAGAAGTGCCGATAGACAGAAAACAGGAGAGACTCAAACAACATCGAGGAGAACGGAATTAATTTCCTCTTAATCTCATGTAAAAAATTTCTGTCTAAAACTTTTAAAGGCCATCCGTATATAAAAGAAAAAAAATAAAACAATTTCTGTACTGCTGCAAAACAGACGTCTCCATTTTTGAAGTTCGTAAGAGAGAATTCTCCTCTTCTCTTCTCTTCTCTTCTCTTCAACTGTTCTCAGGTTTGTCTGATGGATGGAAATAACTCCCACAATGCAGTTCAGTGCTGATGTGAATACATGACATTTGTGTTTTATATTCAGTAGCATCAGACTAATGTAGAGTTCTGTGATTGACTTGAGTTCATGATTGTTTATTTGATGTTATATTGTATTATTCACACTAAGATGAACATAACTCATTTGAGGAACTACTTTTTATCCGATTAGAAGAATTGCACATAAACGACGATGGAAACACATTTGCAGAATAGATCCCTCGATGTGCCTCAGCGGAGGCTGTGATTGGATAACTGGAGTAACCAGCGGACCAATGGCGTCGCAGCATCTCTAATGTTGGTTTGGTGTTTCTGAAACGCCGGAGTCGAAGTGTGTGATCAGAATGATTGGGTTTAATTCCCTCCAGAAGCGTCTCTCACATACACACACACACACACACACACGAGTGTGTTCCTGAACACCAGAGAACATGACAGCGTTTGTGTTTCGTCTGACGCTCCACACACTCGTTTATGATGGAGGGAGAAACAGACGGCTGCATTACTGATATTTTATGCCAGTTTCCCTGGAAGTGAAGATTTTGTATTCTTGAACACATATGATGGAAACACTGCTTTATTCACAAATGTTTTATGCCATATTCCAGTTAAATTGAGAACTTTGGAATGTAAACATTGCTAATGATTAACAGGACAAAAAACTACTTTCTGGATCTCACAACTTAAGTCACTGAACACGCTAGTCCTAACCCTGATCTAACACACTGAACACGCTAGTCCTAACCCTGATCTAACACACTGAACACGCTAGTCCAAACCCTGATCTAACACACTGAACACGCTAGTCCTAACCCTGATCTAACACACTGAACACGCTAGTCCAAACCCTGATCTAACACACTGAACACGCTAGTCCTAACCCTGATCTAACACACTGAACACGCTAGTCCTAACCCTGATCTAACACACTGAACACGCTAGACCTAACCCTGATCTAACACACTGAACACGCTAGTCCAAACCCTGATCTAACACACTGAACACGCTAGTCCTAACCCTGATCTAACACACTGAACACGCTAGTCCAAACCCTGATCTAACACACTGAACACGCTAGACCTAACCCTGATCTAACACTGAACACGCTAGTCCTAACCCTGATCTAACACACTGAACACGCTAGTCCAAACCCTGATCTAACACACTGAACACGCTAGTCCTAACCCTGATCTAACACACTGAACACGCTAGTCCAAACCCTGATCTAACACACTGAACACGCTAGTCCTAACCCTGATCTAACACACTGAACACGCTAGTCCAAACCCTGATCTAACACACTGAACACGCTAGTCCAAACCCTGATCTAACACACTGAACACGCTAGTCCTAACCCTGATCTAACACACTGAACACGCTAGTCCAAACCCTGATCTAACACACTGAACACGCTAGACCTAACCCTGATCTAACACTGAACACGCTAGTCCTAACCCTGATCTAACACACTGAACACGCTAGTCCAAACCCTGATCTAACACACTGAACACGCTAGTCCTAACCCTGATCTAACACACTGAACACGCTAGTCCAAACCCTGATCTAACACACTGAACACGCTAGACCTAACCCTGATCTAACACTGAACACGCTAGACCTAACCCTGATCTAACACTGAACACGCTAGTCCTAACCCTGATCTAACACACTGAACACGCTAGTCCAAACCCTGATCTAACACACTGAACACGCTAGTCCTAACCCTGATCTAACACACTGAACACGCTAGTCCAAACCCTGATCTAACACACTGAACACGCTAGTCCTAACCCTGATCTAACACACTGAACACGCTAGTCCAAACCCTGATCTAACACACTGAACACGCTAGTCCAAACCCTGATCTAACACACTGAACACGCTAGTCCTAACCCTGATCTAACACACTGAACAAGCTAGTCCAAACCCTGATCTAACACACTGAACACGCTAGTCCTAACCCTGATCTAACACACTGAACACGCTAGTCCAAACCCTGATCTAACACACTGAACACGCTAGTCCTAACCCTGATCTAACACACTGAACACGCTAGTCCAAACCCTGATCTAACACACTGAACACGCTAGTCCTAACCCTGATCTAACACACTGAACACGCTAGTCCAAACCCTGATCTAACACACTGAACACGCTAGTCCAAACCCTGATCTAACACTGAACAAGCTAGTCCTAACACTGATCTAACACACTGAACACGCTAGTCCAAACCCTGATCTAACACACTGAACACGCTAGACCTAACCCTGATCTAACACACTGAACACGCTAGTCCTAACCCTGATCTAACACACTGAACACGCTAGTCCAAACCCTGATCTAACACACTGAACACGCTAGTCCTAACCCTGATCTAACACACTGAACACGCTAGTCCAAACCCTGATCTAACACACTGAACACGCTAGTCCTAACCCTGATCTAACACACTGAACACGCTAGTCCAAACCCTGATCTAACACACTGAACACGCTAGACCTAACCCTGATCTAACACTGAACACGCTAGTCCTAACCCTGATCTAACACACTGAACACGCTAGTCCTAACCCTGATCTAACACACTGAACACGCTAGTCCAAACCCTGATCTAACACACTGAACACGCTAGACCTAACCCTGATCTAACACTGAACACGCTAGTCCTAACCCTGATCTAACACACTGAACACGCTAGTCCAAACCCTGATCTAACACACTGAACACGCTAGACCTAACCCTGATCTAACACTGAACATGCTAGTCAAGGGCTTCCGTTACTAATGTCAGGTGAGTGTCAAGTCAAGTATATTTATATAGCGCTTTTCACAATATAGATTGTATCAAAGCAGCTTCACAGTATCAATCAAAATAACATAACAATGTTTGTTTCTTAGTGAAAAAAGAACATCCACGTTAGGTAGGGCTGATCAATGGTATTAATGATTGGTTAATTAATTTGACTATCCTTAACTGAGCAAGCCAAAGGCAACAGTGGCAAGGAACCAAAAAAACTCCATCAAGTGACCTACTGGTGTCCTAGAACTCCATCAGGTGACCTACTGGTGTCCTAAAACTCCATCAAGTGACCAACTGGTGTCCTAAAACTCCATCAGGTGACCTACTGGTGTCCGAAAACTCCATCAGGTGACCTACTGGTGTCCTAAAACTCCATCAGGTGACTTACTGGTGTCCTAAAACTCCATCAAGTGACCTACTGGTGTC
This sequence comes from Chrosomus eos, assembly GCA_036326025.1. Taxonomy (NCBI): domain Eukaryota; kingdom Metazoa; phylum Chordata; class Actinopteri; order Cypriniformes; family Leuciscidae; genus Chrosomus; species Chrosomus eos. The sequence goes on along the minus strand of CM070824.1, from coordinate 514,332 downwards.
CTAGAACTCCATCAGGTGACCTACTGGTGTCCTAAAACTCCATCAAGTGACCTACTGGTGTCCTAAAACTCCATCAAGTGACCTACTGGTGTCCTAGAACTCCATCAAGTGACCTACTGGTGTCCTAAAACTCCATCAAGTGACCTACTGGTGTCCTAGAACTCCATCAGGTGACCTACTGGTGTCCGAAAACTCCATCAAGTGACCTACTGGTGTCCTAAAACTCCATCAGGTGACCTATTGGTGTCCTAAAACTCCATCAGGTGACCTACTGGTGTCCGAAAACTCCATCAAGTGACCTACTGGTGTCCTAAAACTCCATCGGGTGACCTACTGGTGTCCTAAAACTCCATCAAGTGACCTACTGGTGTCCTAGAACTCCATCAGGTGACCTACTGGTGTCCTAAAACTCCATCAAGTGACCTACTGGTGTCCTAAAACTCCATCAGGTGACCTACTGGTGTCCTAAAACTCCATCAAGTGACCTACTGGTGTCCTAAAACTCCATCAAGTGACCTACTGGTGTCCTAAAACTCCATCAGGTGACCTACTGGTGTCCTAAAACTCCATCAAGTGACCTACTGGTGTCCTAGAACTCCATCAGGTGACCTACTGGTGTCCGAAAACTCCATCAAGTGACCTACTGGTGTCCTAAAACTCCATCGGGTGACCTACTGGTGTCCTAAAACTCCATCAGGTGACCTACTGGTGTCCTAAAACTCCATCAGGTGACCTACTGGTGTCCTAAAACTCCATCAGGTGACCTACCGGTGTCCTAAAACTCCATCAAGTGACCTACCGGTGTCCTAAAACTCCATCAGGTGACCTACCGGTGTCCTAAAACTTCATCAGGTGACCTACAGGGTGTCCTAAAACTCCATCAGGTGACCTACTGGAGAAAAAAAACCTTGGGAGAACACAGGCTCAGTCGGGGGCCAGTTCTCCTCTGGCGTTTATGAACTTGAGGCCGGATTTACAGTAACTGTAAGATAAAAAAATTATATGAATGCCTGGTTGAAGATATGCGTCTTTAGTCTAGTTTTAAACTGGGAGAGCGAGTCTGAGTAACGAACAATATCAGGAAGGCTATTCCAGAGCTTCGGAGCTAAATGTGAAAATGCTCTCCCTCCTTTGGTGGATCTGGATATCCTAGGAATGACCAAAAGCCTTGAATTTAGTGATCTTAAAGAGCACGGTGGATTATAGGGCGATAGAAGATCCGTTAAATAGACTGGAGCTAAACCATTTAGGGCTTTATAAGTCAAAAGCAATACCTTGTAATTAATACGGAACTTTATGGGTAACCAATGTAGTGATGATAAAGTTGGTGTTATATGATCATATTTTCTTGATCTAGTAAGAACTCTAGCGGCTGCATTTTGGACTAACTGTTGCTTGTTTATTGAGGATGCAGGACAACCAGCTAATAAAGCATTACAGTAATCTAGTCTCGAGGTCATGAATGCATGAACTAACTTTTCTGCATCAGAAACAGATAGCATGTTACGTTGCTTAGCAATGTTTCTAAGATGGAAAAAGGCTGTTTTTGTAACATATGAAATATGTTTTTCAAAAGATAGGTTGCAGTCTAATATAATAGACTAATATAGATCTAATATAACACCCAGGTCTTTTACTGTAGCGGATAAAGTAACAGGGCATCCTACTATGTTAAAGTCGTGCTGTGAGAGGTTTTGCGGGTGGTTTTTCAAACCGATAAGTAGTGCCTCTGTCTTGTCTGGATTTAATAAAAGAAAATTACGCGTCATCCAATCTTTTATATCTTTAAAACAATCTGTCAATTTGGATAATTTAGCGTATTCATCTGGCCGTGATGAAATATATATTTGAGTGTCATCAGCATAACAATGGAAACTAATTCCATGTTTCCTTAGAATATTTCCAAGTGGCAGCATATATTGAGAATAATAAAGGGCCGAATACAGATCCCTGCGGCACTCCATAGTTTACTGAAGTTATGATCGATTTCTCTCCATTTAAGTAGACGAAATGGTAGCGGTCAGATAAGTATGATCTGAACCAGCTTGATGCTTGTCCTTGAACACCAGTATAATTTTGTAGTCGATCTAAGAGTATTGTGTGATCTATAGTATCGAACGCAGCACTAAGATCAAGTAAAACTATTACTGAGATACAGCCTTGGTCAGAAGCTCAAAGTAAAGTAGAGTGTGGTCGTGTTTAAGCTGATCTTCAGGACAGTGGACCTCAGGATCCTGATCTACTGTTGAAGGACAGAAGCGTGACGATCTCCTGCTCATTATTCCTTCAACTGCTTGTAACTGATGAATTGTGTGTTTTGATGGTGTTGATCCGCAGTAACCAGTCCTCTACACTACACTATATCCTCACTCCTCTTCTTTCAGACCGATGTCTCTTTCTTACGCTCTTCCTCTTCATCTGCACTTCTCACACATGTGATCAGGCTCGGGGAAATGCTAGAACAATATAAGAACAATATGAAGCTCCTCCAGAATCACACCTGGAAGAGGATGATGAAGATAAGTGTGTCAGACACATTCACCACTTCACATTCAGTCATTTATTCTGAAGCAAAATTATTCGTATTGATGAATCGATGACAAAAGACTGCAACGTGTGAACACAAACTTGGGTTAAGCTACTTCACTCAGAATTGAGGAAAAAAGTCGCAATTACCGTTGTTTTCTATTCTGTGTCAGAAACAAGCTTTTATATAGAGCAGAGGTGAAAGTGCAAAGAAAAAGGATTTTGCGTGAGGTCCTTGTTTCAGGTGCTTGTGAACGAGGTTTGTGAGAACAGAGACAGTGAAGGTGCTGAGAGCGAAGCATCATGAAGGAACGATTCGGTTTCAGTGATTCCTGCAGTTACAGGTCAGATTGTCAAAATCAGGTGCTTTAATGTTTCCAAAAATCCATTTAGAGAATTTTTATCCATATCATCCACAAAACACCATATGGGAAACAAGCCAAAATTAGTTTTTGTTTCACATTCAATGTGTTATACAAGTGGCCTTATATATTTGTAGGACGGTATATTTAGATACCGTCCTACATTTGATATTACAATAATTTTTCAGATTCAGGTGTGATATAGAGAACTATTGTAACGTGCACACGCCTCTCTTCCAGAAGTGAAAGTTATAAATTGCAATTCGCAAATGATCTTGAAATTGTGCCCAGCTGAATGGTTTCCGATCTCTGCTTTTAAACGTCGCATAATTAATGTAAATTAACGTTAAAGAGCATTTAAAGATGGCAAAGCGGGAAGAATTGCCTAGATTTCCAAATACCTGCAGTTCTCCAACTTTGTGCCACAAGTAAAAGCGAGTAATTCTGCTAAGACCCAAACCGTTTTAATATGAACGTATATGAATATGAATTTTAGCTTACACACACTATAAGATCCATGCTTTATAAATGAGGTCTATGATCTTCTTGATATTACACTGAACAAAATTATAAACGCAAAACTTTTGTTTTTGCCCCCATTTTTCATGAGCTGAACTCAAAGATCTTATACTTTTTCTATGTACACAAATGGCCCATTTCTCTCAAATATTGTTCACAAATCTGTCTAAATCTGTGTTAGTGAGCACCACTTCTTTGCCGAGATAACCATCCACCTCACAGGTGTGGCATATCAAGATGCTGATCAGACAGCATGATTATTGCACAGGTGTGCCTTAGGCTGGCCACAATAAAAGGCCACTCTAAAATGTCGGTCTGATCAAGTTGTTTCAGGTTTGCTTTTGCAAAGCCAGAGTAATGATGATCTGCAAGCAAGTGCACTACATTTGTTAAAAAAAAATTAACTCAGAATATTTGAAGAAGAATTCTCATCTACTCATTTCTTTTTAAAATGAAATAATTTATGTTTGCAAAACATAAATTAAAGGAAAATGCAAAATGTGTGTTATTCAGCTGTTACGACATAAAAACCAGCTATTGCTGTTACACTGCGTTCAGAAACTGCTCAAAGTTCTTTCTGAATAAAGAGTTCATATATTTATCAAGTTTTACTTTTATTAATTTAGCACTTCATACAATACAAATTCCTTAAAAACAGCTTTACAGTAAAAATCAGCGTGTGAAGAATCAGTGTACAACTTCAAGTACAACAAAGCAGCTCTAGAATACAGTGAATTCGATCCACAATAGTTTAAAGTACAGCTTTACTGTGTCTTTATGAGCAGCGGAACCAAGGAGACCATGGCAAGAAACTCCATCCGATGAGTTTTATTAATACTGATCGCCATCTTTCCTTCATAATATATGATCTCTACCAGAAACGTAGAGCTCATATAAACAGCTGATGGTTCTGTGAAACTTTAAGCTTCATGTTCAGTGAGCGCTGGAGTAAAGCTGGTCTTTAAACCGCAGAGAAGCCCAGAGGAAACCACTTCTCCTGGTCCAGAACTCTGTCTCCCAGAACCACGTTTGTGGCCGCAACGAAAGCCTTTCTGCTCTTCACCGTGACCTCCAGCACACGGCCGTGGAGCTTCAGCACGTTCCTGTATTCGATCTGAGAGAAAAAGCAGATCTCAAACTCAGATCCACTGCTGCTGTAAACATGCGCTTCACAAACACCAGGAACAAAAGAAGACGTTTTCTCTCACTAGTTCATTGAATGTGGGATTGTCGTTGTTGCGGACCGCTTTAGTCTTCCTCTTGCTCTGGTCGTGTGGATCGGGTCTCAGTCGTGTGACCACATACGCATCCGGACATGAGCCGTTAGACAACCTCTGAGAGATAGAGATAGATAGATAGAGAGAGAGAGAGAGAGAGAGAGAGAGAGAGAGAGAGAGAGAGAGAGAGAGAGAGAGAGAGAGAGAGAGAGAGAGAGAGAGACACACACACACCTGCTTCAAAACACATCAGCCAGCGAACGTTCTCACAAAGTTATCTAAAAATGCACTTCCATTAAAGGCAATATCATTTGGTCTTTAATAATGTTCTCAGAACGTTAGCACAAAAACATTATTTATACATCGTTCATGGAGTGTTTTAGTTGGATGTTAATCTAATGTAAACTAAAAATACAATAAAAACAGCAATGTTGTAAAATATTATTAATCAAATAAATGCAGCCTTGGTGAGCAGAAGAGACTTCTTTCAAATCATAATTCTTCCAAACTTTTGGTCGGTAGTGTGAGTGAGTTAGTTAAGTGAACGCATTAAACTCGTCATGTCAAATAATGATTTTCAAATCAAGAAGGGTTGAAAAATGACTCACAATATTTTTCAAGTGCTTTATCATGACAGATAGTTTAAAGTCTTTATAAGACAGGTAGAGCTGAATCTGTGGCCGGAGATGAGCGTCTGGTTCTGAAACATCAGAAAACACAAACAAGGAGCCGCTAACTCATGCATTTCAATCAAGGTTTATTTATTTATTTTTCATTTAATATCTAAAAGTTATGCTCATTTAATTTTGTTTTTACAGGTATTTTTTTGTTTAATTTCTTTGACCATGTTGGCTGTTTTAATGCAAATGATATGTAATTTGGCAAAATTGTGACTTTTGGGATAAATGTAAAAAAAATGATCCCATTTTGCAAAATATGTATAACACACTTTGTGTAGAACAAATAGTCACACTCAGCACCATAATGGACAAAAATGTCCCATTGAAACCCATTAAAACCTTGTTTAAAGCCGGGGCCGTCATTAATACACAAATCATGATTTATGTTGAAACATCCTTTCATTTTGAAGCAAAAGCATTATATTTGCATTATATAGTGTATTCCACCAGATGACGTCACTACATATGTATTCCCTATGGGTGGAAATGCACGTTATTTTCCTGGTTTCCACTAGGGGCACTATGGAGTGTTTTATGAAGTATTTTAATGGCTCAATGATCTAAAATGATGTTTCTGAGTATGTGTGGATGTCTGAGAGCAATGTGTGTCTGTGTTGACAAAAGTGTGTGTGTGTTGACAAAAGTGTGTGTGTGTAGGGCCTAAATATAATACATGGTGTTTAGGCGAGTGACAAATCACAATATCCTAAAGGTCATATTTTACCCTTTCTGTCTACTCTCTCACTCTTGTGTGTGTGTGTGTGTGTGTGTGTGTGTGTGTGTGTGTGTGTGTGTGTGTGTGTGTGTGTGTGTGTGTGTGTGTGTGTGTGTGTGTGTGTGTGTGTGTGTGTGTGTGTGTGCATTTAGCAAGAGAACGCGCTTCTCACTGCATTGTTTTCTTTCGGTATTTTACGCACAAACATGAATCTTTTGAATTTTATGCATCTTTGACACAGCTTCGTTTTTTTTTTTTTAGCAGTCTATGTTTCAAAGTTAATTGATAATTGTAGAGGCACAAACACAGCCATGCAGTCATTCCTTAGACAATAATAACACCTTTCATCTTGCGGCAACACAAAGATGTAGCTGCGAGGGATCTAAAACAAAGTCTGCCTTTCATACAAGTGTGGTTGATGCAGAAGTTATAAAGCTGTGCACATCTTGGGTGCGGCAATTTTAAACTGGACAAGATGAAGAAAAGCTAGTGGGTCTGCAGACACCCATGACAAGAGCAGGAGGGGGTGCAGTTCATGCCCTAACAAAAAAAGAAAAATCTCTACCACCTGCTCAAAATGTGGCATTTACATCAGTAAGGAGCATGCATTGCAATTCTGCAGCTCCTCCAAATGAGCTGAAGAATGACCCCATTTTGTTTTGAAGTTTTGATATGTTTTATATGTTTATACATTTAAATTGTTTATAGAAAAAATTAAAATTCATGTTCATGGTGATCTTGTAGTTTTGCTTTAGCAAATTATATGTGTAGTGAGACAGACACAGGTTATAATCACCTAGTAGAAATCAGGAAAATGTATGCAGTACTACAGATGTTTGCAGTATGTCAATTATATAAAAAATGGTACCAACTGGTGGAAAACAGTAAAAAGTAAATATTTTACCCCAAGGCTTGGTAATGACAGGGTATTTGAATAGAAATTATGATTTTATGATATTATGACAGTGGGTTCAAAAATGGGTATTTTAATGGGTTCAAATAGGACCAAATTTGTCCTTGCGCCATGTGCGATTTTTAAAAAAAATCTGCCATAGCAAAAAAAATAAAAATGCACAAAAAATAATGTTGCTGCTAATCTTTGGCATATTCAAGACTGTGATACTCCAAAGCCAAGGGTTTCACTTTGCGTTTATTATATGGAAAATAATAAAAATTTTGTGTTTTTTCCTCTTATACAAATTGATGGTATCGCCACCAAAACTGGTATTTAAAGGGTTAAAATCCTGAAATAAAAAAAATATTTGGTAGTTATGATGAGGACTGATGCTGGTTAAAAGATTTAACTTGGTAAAAGTGGAAAATAATAATAATATATAATAATTTAGGCAGTGTTTAATATGTGGCCATTTTTGTCCCTTAATGCGCTAAGAGGGATTTTTAAAAAAAAATCTGACATAACACAAAATCTTTAAATGCAACAGAAATAATGTTGCCACTAATCTTTGACATATTCAAGACTGTGATAATCCAAAGCTAAAGTTTTCTCTTTGCATTTAGTGTATGGAAAATAATTACATTTTTGTGTTTTTTCCTCTTATACAAATTGATGGTATCGCCACCAAAACTGGTATCTAAAGGGTTAAAATCCTGAAATTAAATAATTATTTGGTAGTTATGATGAGGACTGATGCTGGTTAAAAGATTTAACTTGGAAAATGTGGAAAAGAATAATAATATATAATATTTTAGGCATGTGTTTAATATGTGGCCATTTTTGTCCCTTAACGCGCTAAGAGGGATTTTTTTTTTTTAAATCTGACATAACACAAAATCTTTAAATGCACCAGAAATAATGTTGCCGCTAATCTTTGACATATTCAAGACTGTGATAATCCAAAGCTAAAGTTTTCTCTTTGCATTTAGTGCATGGAAAATAATTACATTTTTGTGTTTTTTCCTCTTATACAAATTGATGGTATGTCCACCAAAACTGGTATTTAAAGGGTTAAAATCCTGAAATTAAATAATTATTTGGTAGTTATGATGAGGACTGATGCTGGTTAAAAGATTTAACTTGGAAAAAGTGGAAAATAATAATAATATATAATATTTTAGGCATGTGTTTAATATGTGGCCATTTTTGTCCCTTAACGCGCTAAGAGGGATTTTTTTTTAAAATCTGACATAACACAAAATCTTTAAATGCACCAGAAATAATGTTGCCGCTAATCTTTGACATATTCAAGACTGTGATAATCCAAAGCTAAAGTTTTCTCTTTGCATTTAGTGTATGGAAAATAATTACATTTTTGTGTTTTTTCCTCTTATACAAATTGATGGTATCGCCACCAAAACTGGTATTTAAAGGGTTAAAATCCTGAAATTAAATGATGATTTGGTAGTTATGATGAGGACTGATGCTGGTGAAAAGATTTAACTTGGAAAAAGTGGAAAATAATAATAATATATAATATTTTAGGCAATGTTTAATATGTGGCCATTTTTGTCCATTAATGCACTCAACGGTGTCAAAAATCTAATGCAGCACAAGGGTTAAATCAAATTTTACTTGATTTTTTTTTTATATTTTAAAGGTGCATAGCGCAGGTCTCTGAGTTTTTGCAGAACTACGGCCCCTCTGGCGACAAGCGAAACTGCAACCAGAGATGTGCACGCTCATGGAGCACACGCACACGCACGCTTGCACGAGCACGAGCTGTTCATAACCAAAGGAGCATCAGCCGCACACATCTTTTGTTTACAGTCATAATGTCTTCAGCGGTAATACAGTTATAAATCTGCAAGTCATTTTAAATATATGAAAGGAAAGGCATTTGAGTCAATTACACACTTATGTGTGAGGGGAAAATGCGGGTAGAAGAAAACTTCGGTTTTTGTTTCTATCTATCTCCATGTTGAACTGTTTTATGTGTTTACTGTATCCACTTATGATTGTATTATTATGGAAACACGTTCATGAACAATATAAGTTATTACTTTGTAAAAGCTTAAAATAATAATCATGCCATACACAGTTGGTCAACAAAGTACACTCAAATGTCTCCAGGTAATAAACAATCAAATGGCACTATAGCCGCTTTCCGACCAAGTAGTTACAGGAAATTAGTTATAGGAACTAACCACTTCTAAACAGTTCTAAGAACTACTCTCCCCCAAACACGGTTTTGCTGTTTGCGTTCGCACTGGCCAGTGGCCATAGGAACTGGCAGGAGGGGTAATGGAGTGACGCAAGCACGGCGGCGGCGCCACATACAACAACAACAAACCAGCATGGAGGAGGCTATCGCAATGTTCCTGTTCTGCCTCGCCGGGACCTTAATAACGGAGTACGAACGGCGGCGTTTAAAGACTATGCTTCAGTTCTGTTCAGAGAAACACAGAAGACGAAGGCTCCAGCATAATATAATCTTAAGTAATATGATGGAAGAAGAAGAGCAGAGCGCAGGCAAAGGACGTTAGCAAAGAACACAGAGGCTACCGGTAGGCCATACACAAAAACATAGTTATATCTTTTATGGGACATGTTTTATGTTTCATGTTGTACGATTCTTCCGAAGACAATTCCTAGTTTATGAACCTGTTCACTGACAATGGTAGTAAAATCAATTCTGATTGTACATTTATCTAGCTTACGCTAAAGCATTACAATAAAGCATGTATGCATCGTCATTTGTTGTCATAGATTTGCCGAATCAGACATTAGAGACTGGGGTATATCTTACCGTTTTACCAAGAAAAAAGCTAACTGAGGATCCAGTTTGAGTCCTAGAGCAGACCGGAGATCTGTCCATATGTTGAAAGCCTTCCCGATGTTGACTCTCGTCTTATTCCGACGCCTGTCTGACTCCAATTTGGCCCTTTTGGTCAATAACTAGACAAAAGTTTTCTTTTCTTTGTCTTACGTGGAGTTTGCGTTGGAGTTTGGAATGAACTACAAGCCGGTCTCTTTGAATCCATCTTCTACTTTTGAAGTAGTTTAAAGTTGACTAAAGTTTTGTCGCTCGAGTTGTCTTCGCTGATACGGAGAATGGCGGCTAACAATAACAAACCTGCGGGACATAGCCAGGTGAGCGTGAACGCGCATGACGTCACGCCCAGTCTCAGATTCGAGCCTGAATCCCTCTTATATATTTTACTGTACAGTATTATAGAGGCAATGTCAATGAGCAGAGAAGGGCTCATTCAGCCCATCAGGCAGTTCTTTAAGCATGTATAGAATAGAAAACGGGTATTTTTAACATGAAAAGTTGCGCAATAATGCACCTTTAATCAAATTCAGTGAGTTAGTTAATCTTATTTTTATTATTTGTGTATTTCTGCAGTCTAAAAGCGAAAACACTGGTTTAGCAGTAAAGTGTCTGTGAGAATCATCAGAATCTGCTGTCACTGATGTAAAAGTCACCGATATGGAAACGTCACAGACGGAAAGTCACCTGATTTGCCGGCGGTGTTCGGTCCCGTTCAGGAAACAGGCTGCAGACGTACTCGTTCATTATTAACATCAGTGAAACATCAGTGATGGTGCAGTGAACTCTGGGAAACATCAGTGATGGTGCAGTGAACTCTGGGTAACATCAGTGATGGTGCAGTGAACTCTGGGAACATCAGTGATGGTGCAGTGAACTCTGGGAACATCAGTGATGGTGCAGTGAACTCTGGGAAACATCAGTGATGGTGCAGTGAACTCTGGGTAACATCAGTGATGGTGCAGTGAACTCTGGGTAACATCAGTGATGGTGCAGTGAACTCTGGGAAACATCAGTGATGGTGCAGTGAACTCTGGGAAACATCAGTGATGGTGCAGTGAACTCTGGGAAACATCAGTGATGGTGCAGTGAACTCTGGGAAACATCAGTGATGGTGCAGTGAACTCTGGGAAACATCAGTAATGGTGCAGTGAACTCTGGGAAACATCAGTGATGGTGCAGTGAACTCTGGGAACATCAGTGATGGTGCAGTGAACTCTGGGAAACATCAGTAATGGTGCAGTGAACTCTGGGAAACATCAGTGATGGTGCAGTGAACTCTGGGAAATCAGTATGGTGCAACTTGGTAACATCAGTGATGGTGCAGTGAACTCTGGGAAACATCAGTGATGGTGCAGTGAACTCTGGGAAACATCAGTGATGGTGCAGTGAACTCTGGGAAACATCAGTGATGGTGCAGTGAACTCTGGGTAACATCAGTGATGGTGCAGTGAACTCTGGGAAACATCAGTGATGGTGCAGTGAGAACTCTGGGAAACATCAGTGATGGTGCAGTGAACTCTGGGAAACATCAGTAATGGTGCAGTGAACTCTCGGAAACATCAGTGATGGTGCAGTGAACTCTGGGAAACATCAGTGATGGTGCAGTGAACTCTGGGTAACATCAGTGATGGTGCAGTAAACTCTGGGAAACATCAGTGATGGTGCAGTGAACTCTGGGAAACATCAGTGATGGTGCAGTAAACTCTGGGTAACATCAGTGATGGTGCAGTGAACTCTGGGAAACATCAGTGATGGTGCAGTGAACTCTCGGAAACATCAGTGATGGTGCAGTGAACTCTGGGGAACATCAGTGATGGTGCAACTCTGGGTAACATCAGTGATGGTGCAGTGAACTCTGGGAAACATCAGTGATGGTGCAGTGAACTCTGGGTAACATCAGTGATGGTGCAGTGAACTCTGGGAACATCAGTGATGGTGCAGTGGCTCAGTCATGCTTACTCCTTTGCAGGGCCCACAGAACAGCTCCTTCAGGTACCGGTTCAACAGAACCATCCTCCTGCTCGCCGTGAAGGACATGTGGAACCAGCTGGGGAACCTGGAAGCAGAAGAACAGCGGATCAGGATCAGTGCAGTTCTCACTCACACACACACACACACACACACACACACACACACACACACACACACCACACCTCCTCTGGCCGGCTGTGTAAACAGACTCTTACTTAGGCAGTGTGGACTCGATGAAGTGCTTCTGAAGCAGCTTGTGGAGCGTCTCGAACTGAGCGAAGCTCTTGTGACTGATGACGAAACCGTCCTCGATGGTCAGCTTCAGCTCGTACGTCTGACAGAGGAGAAGCATGCTGTCATTAGATGTGTGTGAACACTCGAACCCCAACACTGCTAACTACGCTTTACTACACAAACACAGCCTTCCCTGTTTATTGGTAACACATATTAACTAACATGAACTAACCATGAACAATAAATTTGTTACAGTATTTATTAATCTTTGTTAATGTTACTTAATACAAATACAGCTGTTCATTGTTTGTTCATGTTCGCAGTGCATTAACTAATGTTACCAAGATTTTAATAAAATATTATTAAAATGTTGACATTAACATTAAAGATTAATCGATGCTGTAAACATGCAGTTTATTATTAGTTCATGCTAGCTAATGAACCTTATAGTAAAGTTTTACCCTTTTCATTTGTTAACATTCTCTACATTAGTTAAACTAACAATGTTAATCTATATTTTAACGTACGTTAATGAGATAGTATGTAAAACATGCTGGAGGACCTGAAAGAAGACAATGTGTGTGAAAAAAATGATTTACTGCCCAAATATACTTTGACTTTTCTGTATTCTTGTCATTATAAGCCAAGATTACACAAGTATAAACTGAAGTATGACTGCCTTATCTGAGATAATCTTATTTTTCAATAGATTAACAGCACAGTTGAATACTCTTCACTTAACATCTTTCATTCCCACTCTTCATCAATGCTCTTCTCGAAGGTCTTCCTGAAGGAATCTCACCACATCTTTGCCGCTGCCGGTGTATTTCTGGATCACGGCCTGCTGGATGTTGGATCTGGTGGAGATGTGGCTGTCAGTCAGCGGCTCCGAACGTCTGCCGGAGGAAAACTGCACAATATTGTGGATCAGGAAGTTTAACTTCACAGGGAAACTCTCCATGCTCTCCTTAATCTTTCTGAAACAGAAAATAAAATCTAGTCCTAAAAAGAAGTACCTCCACAAACCCTCAAATGGCAGCGTCCATAACCCACATAG
>CM070824.1:478820-496320 GCA_036326025.1 Chrosomus eos | reverse complement strand
TGTGTGTGTGTGTGTGTGTGTGTGTGTGTCTCTCTCACCGGTTGCAGGAGGCTGAGCAGCAGTGGTGTGTGTTGTGTGTGTGTGTGTGTGTCTCTCACCGGCTGCAGGACGCTGAGCAGCAGTGGTGTGTGTGTGTGTGTGTGTGTGTGTGTGTGTGTGTGTGTGTGTGTGTGTGTGTGTGTGTGTGTCTCACCGGCTGCAGGACGCTGAGCAGCAGTGGTGTGTGTGTGTGTGTGTGTGTGTGTGTGTGTGTGTGTGTGTGTATGTGTGCCTCTCTCTCTCTCCCTCACCGGCTGCAGGAGGCTGAGCAGCAGTGGTGTGTGTGTGTGTGTGTGTGTGTGTGTCTCTCTCACCGGCAGCAGAAGGCTGAGCAGCAGTGGTGTGTGTGTGTGTGTGTGTGTGTGTGTGTGTGTGTGTGTGTGTGTGTGTGTTGTGTTTGTGTGTGTGTGTGTGTGTGTGTGTGTGTTGTCTCTCACCGGCTGCAGGAGGCTGAGCAGCAGTGGTGTGTGTGTGTGTGTGTGTGTGTGTGTGTGTGTGTGTGTGTGTGTGTGTGTGTGTGTGTGTGTGTGTGTCTCTCACCGGCTGCAGGAGGCTGAGCAGCAGTGGTGTGTTTGTGTGTGTGTGTGTGTGTGTGTCTCTCACCGGCTGCAGGAGGCTGAGCAGCAGTGGTGTGTGTGTGCGCAGGCTGTTGTAAGCGTTACAGCACAGCTCCACGAACCGATGGAAGCGCTGAGGGTTCTCGCCGCCGCCTGTGATGAAGCGCTGCATCTCCGGCGTGAAGATGAAGGGCGTTCGGTCTCTGCATTCATACAGACACGCTTCTTTTACATGAGTTTCCTTTCGATTAATCAAACACTGCGAGACAAGAGAACAAACACTCGCCTCCTGATGCTGCCGAACTTCTGCGCGTTTCCCATGATCTTCCCGAAGTCGATGTGGAACATGTGGCCGCTGTGTTTGATCATGATGTTGTCGTTGTGACGGTCACAGATGCCCAGAACAAACGTGACGACACACCAGCCGGCACACGAGTGGAGGAAGTTCAGCACAGCCTGAGGGAAGGAAAGTGTGTGTGTGTGTGTGAGATTCGAGGTCAGTCTGTGTGTGTGTGTGTGTGTGTGTGTGTGTGTGTGTGTGTGTGTGTGTGCGCGTGTTTCTGCTCTCGCTGTCTGAATGACAGCCGTACGTTCATTTTTTCACACTTAGTTTATTTTGCACATTAATTTTCACAGTAAGAAAATTACAAAGTAAAACATTTTGTATCAATATTTTATGCTCTCGAAACAACTTCAGTATCGCAAGTATTTACACTTATTTTCACACTCCCTAAACAGGTTAAATAAACAGGTTATTTTTGCGATAGTACTGATCCGTCACCTTCTCGTAGTCCTCTTTGGTCTTGTTCCTCATGTGGAACCACTTCTCTAAGGTGTCTTCCCTCAGTGCTCCGGATAAACCCCATTCCTGATGGATCGTCGCCAGAGTCACTGCGTCCTGCACCACTTCCACCAGACCTGAATACAGTCAAACCAGTGGTAAGAGTAAACACACACACACACACACACACACACACACTCACAAACATACTCTCATACCCATACACTCCCTCTCTTATACTTATACTTATACTCACACTAACTCAAACACTCATACTCACAGTATAAACCTAACCGACCTTGATCTCACACACTCTCTCTCTCTCTCACACACACACACACCCACACACACACACCTCGATCTCTGCCAGCAGAAAGGCATCTGTATGTGATCATGCGCATGTCCAGCCGCTCGAGCCTCCACATGCGGTCCAGGAGACGCACGATCTGCAGCACCAGCATATCCTGCCGCAGGCTCTCTCCGCTCTGAAACACACACACACACACACACACACCGCTCAGCCGGACTGAAACACCAGCACACACACACACTTTCAGACTGAAACGCTCATACCTTGCAGATGACGCTGTAGTTTCGTCCCAGTGGATCGGCGGTGATGAAGGACACTTCCACAGGTGCTGCGTTTGAGTTATAAACCTTAAAAGCCTGAGAGACACACAGGGTTTCTTATGATTCACACAAAACAAACACTACATCACGAACACTGTCAGATCCTCCGTATCTCCAGCTCACATCCAGAGCACATGCCGAATATTAACCTTAGCGAACCGGGAACGCTCTCTCTAAGTTATGAGCAAATGTTCTTTCAGTGACATTAATAGAACATTAATTCAGTCATCTGGCCTTTAACAATGTTCTCTAAACATTAGCACAAAATCATTATTTATACATCATTCATGGAGCGCTTTTTTCCTAGCAAAACATTCTTAGAACATGTTTTTGTTTGCTGGGAAACCTCTTCACAACTGGATCTTATTGAACTGGGAAAGTACAGTTCCCTTTCAAAAGCTACAATCGATGCTGCGCTGCTTAGCGCATTGGGAATGTCTTTAATCGTGACCCACTGTGAATATAGTGTGTAAACACGTCGATGGAATCGACCGGAAGTAATATAGCCTCGATCGGTGACATCATCGGCGCACACCCGCGACATGAGGCTATAATTAGATGAGCCACAGGTGCATCGTCAGGTCTTTAGTCTTCAGAGACCTCTCTGTGTTTGGTGTGCAAGCATTTATCTCATCTACTCTCTATCTACTACAGATCTTCTGTTAGGAGTTATCTAGATTGTAACTGGCAGTGTGCAGATTTTCTCTTTCTCATCTCTCAACGATCTAAAAAGTTTCTTATATAAATAATAAGAAGAGCGGTAGTCTCTTATATAAATCACCAGGAGGTCTGCGCTCACGCAATCTGAACAGAATAGCGAGGCAGATTTTCTCTGGGCCCAGGAGAAGTTCCTGTCACTCAGGACAGTTTACATTATGGGCAATCTGAATGTGGGAGCAGATTTACTGTCCAGACAGAAATTATACACGCGGGAATGGAAACTCCACCCAGATGTAGTAAAACAGAACTGGACCCGATTTTACGAAGCGGAGGTGGACCTCTTCGCCTCCCAGCAGACAGCGCAATGTCCGCTCTACTTGTCTCTGAGTTACCCAGCACCCCTGGGTCTGGACGCGATGGCACAAACATGGCCCAAAATGCGCCTGTATGCGTTTCCTCCAGTGGCTCTGCTCACGCGAGTTCTAGCCAGAGTTCGCCAGCAAGGGTCTTGCCTCTTACTGATAGCGCCCCGTTGGCCGAACAGAGTATGGTTCTCGGAGATAATATCTCTCCTCGACGGCTCGATTCTTAAGAGGAGGGACCTTCTGTCTCAGGCGGAGGGCACGATATTCCATCCCAGGCCCGACCTGTGGAACCTTCATGTTTGGCCCCTGATGGGTACCAACTGAGGGACACTGGGCTTTCTTCTGCCGTTATTGAGACCATTCTAAGTGCTAGGGCCTCCTCTACTAGAAAGAGTTATGCCAACAAATGGGTGTTTTTTGAAAGGTGGTGTGTTGTGCATAATGCAGATCCAGTCAACTGCCAGATTGCTTCAGTTCTGGACTTCCAGAACTGCAGGAAGAATTATCAACAGGCACATGCCCCGCCACTCTCAGGGTTTATGTGGCCGCTCTTTTGGCTTGCCACGCCTTGGTTGACGGGGTGCCACTCGGGAGACATCCTCTGCTCGCTCACTTCATTCGTGGGGCCACACGACTGAGGCCTCCCGTAAGAACCAAGATCCCATCGTGGGACTTAGCTATAGTCTGGAGGGTCTGGTTGAGACCCCCTTTGAACCACTAGAGTCAGCGTCTGACCCTAAAGGTGTTGTTTCTTATGGCCATAACCTCTCTAATAAGAATCGGGGACATGCAGGCTCTGTCAATATTGCCATCCTGCTTAGACTTTGCCCCAGGAATGGTGAAAGTGATTTTGCATCTTTATCCTGATTTCCTGCCTAAGGTACCTTTCTCGGCTGTACATCAGGTCACTCTTGAGGCCTTCTGCCCTCCGCCGTTCACAACGCCAGATCAGGAAAGATCTCACAGACTATTTCCAGTCCGTGCTCTTCAGACTTATGTCCACCGCACCAGCCAGTGGCGGAAGGCAGAGCAACTATTCGTTTGTTATGGGGCAGCAACAGAGGCGCTGCCGCCACCAAACAGACCATGTCACATTGGGTCATGGATGCTATTGCTCTTGCCTATGAGGCGCGCGGCCAAGCTTCGCCAACGGGTCTAAGGGCTCACTCCACCAGAGGGGTCGCCTCCACTGCTGCCTTGGCAAGAGGTTCCCCCTTGCAGTTTGTTTGTGATGCGGCAGGCTGGTCCTCTCCGCACACATTCATAAGATTTTATAGTTTGGATGTTCATGCCACTCCGTGCTCTCACATCCTTGAGTTGACATCACAAGCTAATGTCAGAAATAAATCAGTTTTCAGGCCCCATCATAGCAGAGATTTCACTTGTTAAAAATACAACAACAAAAAAACTTGCTTTCACAAGATCACAACATTCTCCAGATAGTCTTCAAGGACAGAACGACTCAAAGTGTAATAATTAATCTGATCCTGATCATAATATTGAGCAGATGCAAAATCATCCTTTACTGACTTACAAAACAACAAGGAGAAAAGTTCATAACTGATTAAAGACTGTAAAGTATCAGGGATTATTGAACGATTAAAGTAAAAGACAGAACATATGCACAGGGTTTGACCTCTAAAGTCTTATGGTGTGTTCACACAGAACGCGAATTTAATTATTTGCGTGAGTAGATTACATAAAAAGTCAATGCAAAGACGCGAATAGACGCGTTTGCCGCGAACGTCTTCCGCGCAAGTTGAAAAATTTTAACTCGAGTGAATGTTCAAGCGTCTAACTAGACGCGATAGACGCGTATTTGATGCTCTATTCGCATTCGGTGTGAACACACCATTACTCCGTCTGTTCCTGATCACTAATGCTCAGTAAATCTCACTCTGCGTTCACTGACTTCACCTCGATGTTCACACCGGTGACCTGGACCGCCGGGTCTAGCGGGAGTCTGCAGGACAGACCATCCGAGAAGAAGCTGGCAATCTTCCATCGCTCTCTGCGAAACACATCCTGCACAGACACAACCCTTCAGCACTAAAGCAGTGTGTGTGTGTTGTGTGTGTGTGTGCGTGCGTGCATGCATGCGTGCGTGTGTGTTAGAGCTGTTGTGTGCTCCAGCTAACACCTTTCGCTTGTGTTTGTCTGCGGTGTGTATTCTCTGGGCCAGGTGTGTGAGCAGATCCATCAGCCGAGTCTCCCGCTGCAGCTCGAGTCTCAGCGCGCGTCCACAGATGTGCTTCAGTGCCGACAGAACCTTACTGATCCAGCTCTTATAGAGCCAGTCCTCCAGAGCGTCCAGCAGCAGCCTGCACACACACACACACACCAGCTTCAGTGCCGACAGAACCTTACTGATCCAGCTCTTATAGAGCCAGTCCTCCAGAGCGTCCAGCAGCAGCCTGCACACACACACACACACACACACACACACACACACACACACACCAGCTTCAGTGCCGACAGAACCTTACTGATCCAGCTCTTATAGAGCCAGTCCTCCAGAGCGTCCAGCAGCAGCCTGCACACACACACACACACACACACACCACACACCAGCTTCAGTGCCGACAGAACCTTACTGATCCAGCTCTTATAGAGCCAGTCCTCCAGAGCGTCCAGCAGCAGCCCACACACACACACACACACACACACCAGTACAGCTGCTGAGCGATACGGATACAGCGCAGGGATCTGGACAGTAGCAGCGTCACCAGCGGCCCATCAGAGTCCCACTCCGTCTTCAGAGCCTGAGGAACACACACACATCAGGATTCACAACTACAACACTGATCTCGGGTCAGCGCTGGTTTTGAAAAGTGCTGGTGTGAGTGTCTCAGATGTGTGTTTACAGGTGTGTGTGTGTGCGTCTCAGATGTGTGTTTACAGGTGTGTGTGTGCGTCTCAGATGTGTGTTTACAGGCGTGTGTGTGTGTCGCAGATGTGTGTTTACAGGCGTGTGTACGTGTGTCTCAGATGTGTGTTTACAGGCGTGTGCGTGTGTGTCTCAGATGTGTGTTTATAGGCGTGTGTGTGTGCGTGCGTGCGTGTCTCAGATGTGTATTTACAGGTGTGTGTGCGTGTCTCAGATGTGTGTTTACAGGTGTTTGCGTTTGTGTGCGTGTGTCTCAGATGTGTGTTTACAGGCGTGTGCGTGTGTGTGTGTGTCTCAGATGTGTGTTTACAGGCGTGTGTGTGCGTGTGTGTCTCAGATGTGTGTTTACAGGCGTGTGCGTGTGTGTGTGTGTGTCTCAGATGTGTGTTTACAGGCGTGTGTGTGTGCGTCTCACCTGCACCAGTTGTGGCAGAAACTCCTCCAGTTGACTGTCACACATCTGATGGAAATGCTGCACAGCCACTGAACGCACAAACTGGTCATGAAACCTGAAAGATCATCACATCACACTCACACAGTAAAGGACAGCAGTAAAGCTGCTGTAGAGTCAAGTACACTGAAGTACACTGAATAGATGCACTTTTATGATGGATAGATGCACATGATGGATAGATGCACTTGTCATACACACGATGTCATATACACCTAAGATGCCTTGAGGGTGAGTAAATCATGGGCTAATTTTTGGGCGGCAGTGGTTCAGTGGTTCATGTAGATTGTCTACAAACCGAAAGGTTGGTGGTTCAATCCCCGGTTCCACCTGACCAAGTGTCGAGGTGTCCATGAGCAAGACACCTAACCCCAGCTGCTCCAGACGAGCTGGATGGCGCCTTGCATGGCTGCCGTCGCCCGTCGGTGTATGAATGTGTGAGTGAATGGGTGAATGAGAGGCAAAAATGTAAAGCGCTTTGGTGGCCATTGGGTCTATGAAAGCGCTATATAAATGCAGTCCATTTACCATTTACCATTTAATTTTCCGTTTTGGGTGAACTATCCTTTTAAGAAAGGATACCCTAACCCTTGTCTATTGAAGCTGTGACGGGTGACAGAAACCGCACGTACTCGTGGCTCAGCAGGAACAGGGCCTCCTCGCAGCGGACACCCCAGCGCTGCAGGATCATGTAGATCTCGGGCTGGTCCTGCGGTCTCCACTGAGGAGCGCTGCCCAACACCAGGTGTAGGAGTGAGTTCCTCGAGCTGCACACCTGCCGTCTGCTCCACAGGAACACCTTCTCGTTCTCAGTCAACCTGCGGGCGATCAACAGAGGAAGTGACATCAGTGTCCACATCAGTGTCCACATCACCCACAGCTTCAGGAGAGGGTTATCTTATACTGACAGCGACAGGCAGTGTTTCTGAGACACGTCTGCGATTCTCTTCTGCAGCTCTTCACACGCAGGGTCACACGCTGGGTCATGCGCTGGGTCACACGCAGGGTCACACGCTGGGTCACACACAGGGTCACACGCTGGGTCACACGCAGGAGACTCGAGGACTGACCCGGGCCGTGCGGATTCTCGCTCGTATCGCCACTGCTCAGTGTCTGGGAAAGCAAGCTTCACACACAAACACACATGAAGGTACTGATGTTTCCAGAGCACACGTGTGTGTGTGCGGTACTGATGTTTCCAGAGCACATGTGTGTGTGTGTGGTACTGATGATTCCAGAGCACATGTGTGTGTGTACGGTACTGATGTTTCCAGAGCACACGTGTGTGTGTGTGGTACTGATGTTTCCAGAGCACACGTGTGTGTGTGTACGGTACTGATGTTTCCAGAGCACACGTGTGTGTGTGTGGTAGTGATGTTTCCAGAGCACATGTGTGTGTGTACGGTACTGATGTTTCCAGAGCATGTGTGTGTGTACGGAACTGATGTTTCCAGAGTGTGTGTGTGTACGGTACTGATGTTTCCAGAGAATGTGTGCGTGTGTGTGTGTGTGTGTGTGTGTGTGTGTGTGTGTGTGTGTGTGTGTGTGTGTGCGGTACTGATGTTTCCAGAGCACATGTGTGTACAGTACTGATGTTTCCAGAGAACGTGTGTGTGTGTGTGTGTGTGTGTGTGTGTGTGTGTGTGTGTGTGTGTGCGGTACTGATGTTTCCAGAGCACGTGTGTGTGTGTGTGTGTGTGTGTGTGTGTGTGTGTGTGTGGTGTGTGTGTGCGGTACTGATGTTTCCAGAGCACGTGTGTGTACAGTACTGATGTTTCCAGAGAACGTGTGTGTGTGTGTATGGTACTGATGTTTCCAGAGCACGTGTGTGTGTGTGTGTACGGTACTGATGTTTCCAGAGCACGTGTGTGTGTACGGTACTGATGTTTCCAGAGCACATGTGTGTGTACGGTACTGATGTTTCCAGAGCTTGTGTGTGTGTACGGTACTGATGTTTCCAGAGAACGTGTGCGTGTACGGTACTGATGTTTCCAGCGCACGTGTGTGTGTGTGTGTGTGTACGGTACTGATGTTTCCAGAGCACATGTGTGTGTGTGTCGGTACTGATGTTTCCAGAGCACAGTGTGGTGTGTGTACGGTACTGATGTTTCCAGAGCACACGTGTGTGTGTGTGGTACTGATGTTTCCAGAGCACACGTGTGTGTGTGTACGGTACTGATGTTTCCAGAGCACACGTGTGTGTGTGTGGTAGTGATGTTTCCAGAGCAATGTGTGTGTGTACGGTACTGATGTTTCCAGAGCATGTGTGTGTGTACGGAACTGATGTTTCCAGAGTGTGTGTGTACGGTACTGATGTTTCCAGAGAATGTGTGCGTGTGTGTGGTGTGTGTGTGTGTGTGTGTGTGTGTGTGTTTGTGTGTGTGTGTGTGTGCGGTACTGATGTTTCCAGAGCACATGTGTGTACAGGTACTGATGTTTCCAGAGAACGTGTGTGTGTGTGTGTGTGGTGTGTGTGTGTGTGTGTGTGTGTGTGTGCGGTACTGATGTTTCCAGAGCACGTGTGTGTGTGTGTGTGTGTGTGTGTGTGTGTGTGTGTGTGTGTGTGGTGTGTGCGGTACTGATGTTTCCAGAGCACGTGTGTGTACAGTACTGATGTTTCCAGTAGAAGTGTGTTGTGTTGTTGTGGTACTGATGTTTCCAGAGCACGTGTGTGTGTGTGTACGGTACTGATGTTTCCAGAGCACGTGTGTGTGTACGGTACTGATGTTTCCAGAGCACATGTGTGTGTACGGTACTGATGTTTCCAGAGCATGTGTGTGTGTACGGTACTGATGTTTCCAGAGAACGTGTGCGTGTACGGTACTGATGTTTCCAGCGCACGTGGTGTGTGTTGGTGTTGTGTACGGTACTGATGTTTCCAGAGCACATGTGTGTGGGTGGGTTGGTGTGCGGTACTGATGTTTCCAGAGCACTGTGTGTGTGTGTGTGTACGGTTTGAGATGTTTCCAGAGCACGTGTGTGTGTGTGTGTGTGTGTGTGCGGTACTGATGTTTCCAGAGCACACGTGTGTGTACGGTACAGATGTGTCCAGAGCATGTGTGTGCGTGTCCGGTACTGATGTTTCCAGAGCACGTGTGTGTGTGTATGTGTGTACGGTACTGATGTTTCCAGAGCACGTGTGTGTGTTATGTGTGTACGGTACTGATGTTTCCAGAGCATGTGTGTGTGTGCGGTACTGATGTTTCCAGAGCACTTGTGTGGTGTGTGTGTGTGTGTGTGTACGGTACTGATGTTTCCAGAGCATGTGTGTGTGTGCGGTACTGATGTTTCCAGAGCACGTGTGTGAGTGTATGTGTGTACGGTACTGATGTTTCCAGAGCATGCGTGTGTGTGCGGTACTGATGTTTCCAGAGCACTTGTGTGTGTGTGTGTGTGTGTGTACGGTACTGATGTTTCCAGAGCACGTGTGTGTGTGTATGTGTGTACGGTACTGATGTTTCCAGAGCACGTGTGTGTGTGCGGTACTGATGTTTCCAGAGCACTTGTGTGTGTGTGTTACGGTACTGATGTTTCCAGAGCACGTGTGTGTGTGTATGTGTGTACGGTACTGATGTTTCCAGAGCACGTGTGTGTGTACGGTACTGATGTATCCAGAGCACTTGTGTGTGTGTGTGTGTGTGTGTACGGTACTGATGTTTCCAGAGCACGTGTGTGTGTGTGCTGTACTGATGTATCCAGAGCACTTGTGTGTGTGTGTACGGTACTGATGTTTGCAGAGCACGTGTGTGTGTGTATGTGTATACGGTACTGATGTTTCCAGAGCACGTGTGTGTGTGCGGTACTGATGTTTCCAGAGCACTTGTGTGTGTGTGTGTACGTACTGATGTTTTCAGAGCACGTGTGTGTGTGTATGTGTGTACGGTACTGATGTTTCCAGAGCATGTGTGTGTGTACGGTACTGATGTTTCCAGAGCACGTGTGTGTGTGTATGTGTGTACGGTACTGATGTTTCCAGAGCATGTGTGTGTGTGCGGTACTGATGTTTCCAGAGCACTTGTGTGTGTGTGTGTGTGTGTGTACGGTACTGATGTTTCCAGAGCACGTGTGTGTGTGTATGTGTGTACGGTACTGATGTTTCCAGAGCACGTGTGTGTGTGCGGTACTGATGTTTCCAGAGCACTTGTGTGTGTGTGTGTACGGTACTGATGTTTCCAGAGCACGTGTGTGTGTGTATGTGTGTACGGTACTGATGTTTCCAGAGCACGTGTGTGTGTACGGTACTGATGTATCCAGAGCACTTGTGTGTGTGTGTGTGTGTACGGTACTGATGTTTCCAGAGCACGTGTGTGTGTGCTGTACTGATGTATCCAGAGCACTTGTGTGTGTGTGTACGGTACTGATGTTTGCAGAGCACGTGTGTGTGTGTATGTGTATACGGTACTGATGTTTCCAGAGCACTGTGTGTGTGTGCGGTACTGATGTTTCCAGAGCACTTGTGTGTGTGTGTGTACGGTACTGATGTTTTCAGAGCACGTGTGTGTGTGTATGTGTGTACGGTACTGATGTTTCCAGAGCACGTGTGTGTGTGCGGTACTGATGTTTCCAGAGCACTTGTGTGTGTGTGTGTACGGTACTGATGTTTTCAGAGCACGTGTGTGTGTGTGTGTGTGTGCGGTACTGATGTTTCGAGAGCACACGTGTGTGTACGGTACTGTATACTGTATAGGTATAGTCAATGGGGAATGATATCCAAATATCCAAATATCTTCCTTTGTGTTCAGCAGAACAAATAAACACATAGAGGTTTGGAACAACTTGAGGGTAAGTAAACGATGATAGAATTTTCATTTTTGGGTGAACTAACCCTTTAATATTGTGGCAGTTTTTTTTTCTGTGGTATAGAAAATGGTATCGAATATCGATATTTTTTAAGGTATCATATCGAAGTTAGAAATTCTAGTATCGTGACAACACTAGTGTGTACGGTACTGATGTTTCCAGAGCATGTGTGTGTGTGTGTGTGTGGCGGTACTGATGTTTCCAGAGCATGTGTGTGTGTACGGTACTGATGTTTCCAGAGCACGTGTCTGTGTACGGTACTGTTGTTTCCAGAGCAGTGTGTGTGTACGGTACTGATGTATCCAGCGCACGTGTGTGTGTGTGTACGGTACTGATGTTTCCAGCGCACGTGTGTGTGTGTGTGTGTGTGTGTGTGTGTGTACGGAACTGATGTTTCCAGAGCACACGTGTGTGTGTACGGTACTGATGTATCCAGCGCACGTGTGTGTGTGTACGGTACTGATGTTTCCAGCGCACGTGTGTGTGTGTGTGTGTGTGTGTGTGTGTGTGTGTGTGTGTGTGTGTACGGAACTGATGTTTCCAGAGCACACGTGTGTGTGTACGGTACTGATGTTTCCAGAGCATGTGTGTGTGTGTGTACGGTACTGATGTTTCCAGCGCACGTGTGTGTGTGTGTGTGTGTGTGTGTACGGAACTGATGTTTCCAGAGCACACATGTGTGTGTACGTGTGTGTGTGTGTGTGTGTGTGTGTGCGGAACTGATGTTTCCAGAGCACACGTGTGTGTGTGTGTGTACGGTACTGATGTTTCCAGAGCATGTGTGTGTGTACGGTACTGATGTTTCCAGAGCATGTGTGTGTGAACGGTACTGATGTTTCCAGAGAGTGTGTGTGTGTGTACGGTACTGATGTTTCCAGAGAGTGTGTGTGTGTGTGTGTGTGTGTGTGGTACGGACGAGCTGACCTGTAGAATGACCCCCGTCGGCTGCCGATGGCCGTGGGTCAGTGCTGATGACGGAGGACACCTGGGCGGCACCTGAGTGGACATGCTGAGCAGAACCGTGCCATGAACCAGAGTCCTGCAACACACAACATTAATCACAGCAGCTCACAGAAACACATGGCTGGAACCATGGCGGTCCAGAACCACAAATTCAGTAATTATGCATAAAAGTATTGACAGCTACATGTACTCCTACTGTCACTAAAACAAAATTACACAAGTACATCATGTTTACTAATGGGCTTTTTCTGCAAAACAACACAAAACAACTGTTTAAGAACTGTTTAAGAACAGCAGCATTTTCTGTCACTTTGGGACGCAAAAAAAAACCTCCCACAAAAATCCTGGTGGGACAGATAATTGTTGACAAAATTAACTTTTATAATTGATATTTTGGTAATTCGTCATGGGTTAGAGTCTAATTTCATTATGACTCTCGACGTTAAACTGACCTCATCTAGGATCTAGTGTTGTCACGATACTAGAATTTCTAACTTCGATACGATACCTTGAAAAATATCGATATTCGATACCATTTTCGATACCACAGAGAAAAAAATCTGCCACAATATTAAGGGGGAATTTTTTTTATTTAAAGCTAAATATAACAAGTCTAGAACATGACAATGAGGTATATTTTACATGAATAAAAATGTCCTGAGTTCTATTTGTTAATATTTTTTAATTGGACAAGAGCTAACATGATCCGTTGTATTTTTATTACCTACTGTTATCAAAGATTAAAATATACTGTAACATAAAAGCACTTAACAGTATCAAATTGGAGGATAGAGTGTCAGTAATGTATAATAATAAGATTAAACATTCAATTTTCAGTTAAAGGCATTTCATTATTGAATTCAGAGATGCCATAGTCTGTTAAGTTTAATTAGTATATGTGTAATCAAATTGATGATAATCGCTAATGAAGGCAAATTGCAGAATTAAATAATATTTTTTGAATAAAGTTAAATAGGCACAAGCTAATTTACATTTGACCACATTTACAATATTTACTTGTCTAAGATTCCTCAGTCAGATTATGTTAACTTTAAGAAAACGGTGAAAAAACTAGACAGACTCATATCAACAACAATACTAGGCCATCTTGGTTAATGTTTCAGAAAAGTTACAATGAGAAGAGTTAGGGTGGGGGCAGGTCTGTCCAAACAACAAACACCCCTGATGCTGAGCATCTATGCTGCTAAATGGTACCCCTGGAGCCTGTTCCTTAAGTCTGTTTTCACCTCTAAAATAATTTTAAAAAATGAGTGATGTGAGGGATATTGATATAGTCAAACAATCTTTTGGGTGCCCGCAGCACGCTCACAGTGTGAAGCGCGTGTCCGCGCTATTCTCCGACATGCTCGCTCGCGGTGTGTTTTTAATGCGTGTCCACGCTATTCTCCGACATGCTCGCTCGCGGTGTGTTTTTAATGCGTGTCCGCGCTATTCTCCGACATGCTCGCTCGCGGTGTGTTTTTAATGCGTGTCCGCGCTATTCTCCGACATGCTCGCTCGCGGTGTGTTTTTAATGCGTGTCCGCGCTATTCTCCGACATGCCTGCTCGCGGTGTGTTTTTAATGCGTGTCCACGCTATTCTCCGACATGCTCGCTCGCGGTGTGTTTTTAATGCGTGTCCGCGCTATTCTCCGACATGCTCGCTCGCGGTGTGTTTTTAATGCGTGTCCGCGCTATTCTCCGACATGCTCGCTCGCGGTGTGTTTTTAATGCGTGTCCGCGCTATTCTCCGACATGCCTGCTCGCGGTGTGTTTTTAATGCGTGTCCGCGCTATTCTCCGACATGCTCGCTCGCGGTGTGTTTTTAATGCGTGTCCGCGCTATTCTCCGACATGCCTGCTCGCGGTGTGTTTTTAATGCTGTCCGCGCTATTCTCCGACATGCCTGCTCGCGGTGTGTTTTTAATGCATGTCCGCGCTATTCTCCGACATGCCTGCTCGCGGTGTGTTTTTAATGCGTGTCCGCGCTATCAACCAAAGCCGGTCGCGGAGGCGCTACAAAAACAACGCAAGGCAACCATGTTGGAGGAAAAGGACTGAATCCGAAATCCAGAATCTGGACTTGGCAGCCGGACGCCAACAGGAAAGCAAACGACGGTAAAAACAGAGCTCAACTAGACCACTAATACCCCTTTTCCACCAACAAGAACCGGGTGCTGGTTCAGAGCCAGAGCCAGAGCTGGTTCGGAGTTGGTTCGACTGACAAGCTTACAAAGAACCGGTTTGCCTTTCCACCGGCTTGAGAGCCACAACAGAGCTAGACCTTACGTCACTGCATACGTCTCATGTTGCCCAGCAATGCTACTATGCTATTGCAGTAGCGCCAAACACAAACACGCCAGGCTTGCTCGAGATGCATCGGCTTCTCGCAGATCGATCGGCGCATGACATCAAAGCACTGCGAAAGCGATCAAAAAGCACAAGGAGTCGTATCTCCAAACACTCCCGCAGCTCCGATCGGTCCGCGCCGCTCCGATGCATCTCGAACAAGCCTTCTATCAACAATGGCGGCCGTTGCGTTATTGATGCTCATGGCTTTGCCAACATAACGTACATCGGCATCCAAACACGGTGAATACAACGTGTTCGTGCAGCTCGCCGTAACTCGCATAAACGGAGATTACAATCGAGCTGCTATTAGCTCGATTAGCTGCTAATTCAAAAATGGCGGTCACAAGTTTCTGTTCGTCTTGTTGGCCACGGTAACCCCGCCCCAGCCGCTGACGTAAGCGGTTCTTACTTCTAGACCAGCAATGATTTGGTGCTACTTAAGAACCACTTTTACTGGTTCGGAGCTGGTGCTTTGGTGGTCGAAAACCAGCACCAGCTCTGCCTTGGTGGAAAAGGGGTAATATTAGTTAGCGGCAAATGGATCAATTCGGTGAGAAACGTGTAAGCTTACAACACTGTTGAACTTGGATCTGGTCACAGAATAGTCAGTGCTGCGATCAAGATCAGCCTACGAGCACCACGAGAAATCAAGACCAAGCGCATCAAGTTTAACTGGAAGAGGCTCAAGGACAACAGTGGACTACAGCAGAAGTACATAGTCTAGATCCAGAATCTCTACAGCCTACTCAGTAAAGAAGACGACCATGAAGATCTGCAGCAAAAGTATGATATATTCTTACAAGCCATCAAGGAGGCAGCAGAGAGCACGGTCGGTCTAGTAAAGAAGAAAACGACCAAGAACTGGGTCTCAACTGGAACTACTGAAATTCTCAAAAAACGCAATGAAGCCAGGAGGAACAACAAGAATAACTCCTAACAACTCACCAAAAACCTCCTGGAGTCCTACGAAAAGGACAGAATCAACTTCCTAGAAGAAAAACTTCACAGAAGCAGCAAAAGCAAACAAACTAGGCATGTGCCGGTATCAAATTTTCATGCTGCGATTAATTGATTGAGCTTTTATCACGGTATACAGTATTATCACGATATTTGATTTACATAAGAGAAACAGATGGATTGGGGGGGGGGTCTAAAAAAAAAACTTGCATCACAATAGGTGTAATTGTGATTGTCAAAACATTTGGTAACTAAACAGAATTTTATTAAGTTTAGTGACAACATGTTACAATGTTTACATAGTACAGTGACTGGTAGGCTACTGTTTGTATTATTGCTTAACACAATTTTCACGATTTCAGTTCAATTCTTGATTTGATTTCAATCTTAACTCATTTGAATAAATATTAGGTAGGCTACAGTAGATAGCCTACCTACATGTACATTTTTCTCAAGAAAAAATATATCTCACATAATTCTGTAAACATACAGAAAGCCCTATCAACTGGTATAATTAAAGGTTAAAATTAACAAATTAAATATAATGTGGTTTTCATTATAATAACAATTATGTAGCCTAATGACATAAGTAAAAATATTATAAATATGTAATATAGTGCACATATTTAGCGAAAAATTCTCCTCTCTATTTTTTCTAGTCAACTAACGTGCTGGTAATTAAATGGTTTTCCTGAGGTAAATGTAACGTTCTGTGACGATTGTTCTCCTGCAGTTTTATTGACCTCTTTCCGTGATTGAAAAACACTGATTGATCTATTATGTATGAGGCATATATACCTTTCGGGAAGTTGTACTATATCTTTAAATAAAAAATAACAGATGATCGGTTCACTTGAACTAAGGTGCTATTCAGTGATCTGTCACGTCACATTTACAAGCGCCAAAACGGTATTTATTGTCTGCATTTCGTAATAAAATGGACAGAACCTGAGAGCTGAGAATTTTTTTCATATAAAAAGTAACCTGCTCTCTCTAGTCTGTCGGTGTCAGTGTCCTCTTTGCTCCGCGATTTTTATCTGCGTGAGAAAATGTATGTTTGGCGTGAGAGCATGTGAAAAGTGTTGATTGCGTGAGTCTCAAGCTGAATGCTATGAAGTTCTCAATTTCACATCTATGTGTTTTCGAGTTTAGCTACTCTTTTACCTTCATAGTTGGCAGTTCTGCTTTTAGAAAGGAGATAAATCGTCGGCAGCGTTCATCTTTCCGCCATGCTTCTTCTCCATGCGAGGATTGTTTACATTAGACTAGAGCGCGCACTGCGCAGCATGAACACAATGCTTATGTGGGATTGTTTACATCAGAGTGCGCACGTGTTTTGCGCAGCATATACGCAGTTGGGTTTTATTAACGGTTGATGGAAAATAAGCTAATGCGCATTCTAAAAATCTAAATCCGGATCTATTATTTTTCACAGTATTTTGAAGTGCCCGCGATAACAATATCGTGCATATTCATTACCGCGATTTATCGCATTACCGAATACCGGCACATGTCTAAAACAAACTGAGAACAACTTGGGAGATCATGAATGAAATCAGCGGCAAAACTAAGTTCACTAATAAACACAAAATGAAGAAGGCCGACGCAAAGAAATCAACTCGACACAAGAACTGCTAAAGGAGTGGCAAAAATACTTTAGCATTTGCTCAACAACAACAACATCATTATCATGGATAGATCGCCCATTGAGCCTTCCGCCAAGGACCTCAACACTGACACACAACCATTTACCATCGAGGAGATCAAACGAGCAACTCAGGAACTTAAAAGTGGCAAATCACCAGGGCCTGACCATGCAATATCAGCAGAAGCATTAAAGTTCGGAGGAGATTATGTAACCGATCTCCTCCTTGATATCTGTAACAGAGTCTACGCGCAAGAATCGGCACCTGAACAATTCACAACCAGTTTAATTGTCCCTCTACCCAAGAAAGGTGATCTGACCCTGAAGAACAACTACAAGGGGATCAGCAGTATGGTCAGAACATTGAGTGGACCAAGAACTTCAAATATCTCAGCTCTCAAATAGCCTCTACAG
>CM070824.1:446320-473820 GCA_036326025.1 Chrosomus eos | reverse complement strand
AAATGAAACATCTGCCTGTCGTCTTCCTCCTACAGAAACATGCAATCTCATGACAATCGGAGCTTCTTCAAATGAGTAATTGTTTTGAGCCACTGTAATTAAAAGTCATACATCTCGCGTCAGGGTTTTGTCAACGGTGTCGCTGAGCATCATCCTCACGGGAACATCTGAAGCAAACTTATGATACGCCTGGATGTGTTCGTGAGATCCCAGGATTTCATCACTGGAAAAGCAAAACAGCGGCATCGATATCTAATGCACTCACACAACAGCAGAGAGAGCCTTTCCATTCAGCAACAACAAGAACATCAGATCCACTCCTCGAATTACCTTCTGAGAAACTCCTCAGAGTCACAGAGCTTCATCAGGTATTGTCCACTGACACCAGCTTTATGATCCAGAGTCTCAAGAACCGCCTCCATCAGTTCCCGGGCTGTGCTGTTTACTGAGAAAACAATGCAAATAAAGTTTGCCAAACTGTCCTCAAAGCTCCAGCCTAATGTAAACCTGAGCCTGTCATCGGTTGTAGTAGTAGTAGGGTTAGAGTTTATTGCCATATCAGAATCACCGGCTATTACATGGCAGATACATATTAAACATAATATCTTAAGTTCAACATAATGAAAACAAACTTAATGTACATGTACAAAATGAGTACAATTCTAGAAAATAGTCTTTAAAGGAGTAGTTCACTTTTAAAATGAAAATTCTGTCATCATATACTCACCCTCATGTTGTTTCAAACCTGTATGAATTTATTTCTTCTGCTGAACAGAAAGGAAGATATTTAGAAGAATTTCAGTAACCAGGCAGTTTCTGGTTCCCATTGACTAACATAGTAGGAAAAAAATATACTATGCAAGTCAATGGGAACCAGAAACTGCCTGGTTACTGACATTCTTCTAAATATCTTCCTTTCTGTTCAGCAGAAGAAATAAATTCATACAGGTTTGAAACAACATGAGGGTGAGTATATGATGACAGAATTTTAATTTTAAAAGTGAACTACTCCTTTAAATGTACTTGTGCTAAAAACTATCCTTAAGCCCCGCCCATAAGTCCTTAAAAGTTTGTCCTGATAAAAAGCGCTGTCTCATTACATTAAAGTTTGGGCAGTCCAAAAGAATATATTTTACAGACAAGTTGGTACTACAGTATTGATATTTTGGTGACTTTCTATCAGAGTTAGTACTGACTGCTGATAAAGTCCTAATTGTTGGTGATTTTACATGTACACGAAGGGAAAACGCATATATTTCCCTGCGGTTTGGCCTCTCGTTTACACGAAAACCCGGTTTTTAATCACAGAAAACAATTATTTCTAAAAACTCCGGCCAAAGTGGAGATTTTTGAAAACGCTGTTATGTGTTGCCTTGTCAACTGGCAGAAACAGGGGTTTTAGGTTCTCTCTTGTCGATTCTGAGGATTCTGATTTGCTTGCATGGCTTTATCCTTCTCCCTACAACAGGTGGAAATTATAGGCAATTAGCAAGACACCCCCAATAAAGGAGTGGTTCTGCAGGTGGTGACGTGACCACAGACCACTTCTCAGTTCCTATGCTTCCTGGCTGATGTTTTGAATGCTGGCGGTGCTTTCACTCTTGTGGCAGAATGAGACGGAGTCTAGAACCCACACAAGTGGCTCAGATAGTGCATCTCATCCAGGATGGCACATCAATGCGAGCTGTGGCAAGAAGGTTTGCTGTGTCTGTCAGCGTAGTGTCCAAAGCATGGAGGCGCTACCAGGAGACAGGCCAGTACATCAGGAGACGTGGAGGAGGCCGTAGAAGGGCAACAACCCAGCAGCAGGACCGCTACCTCCGCCTTTGTGCAAGGAGGAGCAAGAGGAGCACTGCCAGAGCCCTGCAAAATGACCTCCAGCAGGCCACAAATGTGCATGTGTCTGCTCAAACGGTCAGAAACAGACTCCATGAGGGTGGTATGAGAGCCCGACGTCCACAGGTGGGGGTTGTGCTTACATTATAGTCCTTTACGTCTATTGCGATCTCAAAACTCCAGCCAGTTGATAATACCTAGAATATCTAAATCGACTGCTGGCGGTAGATCCTTTTCCTATTTAGTACCAAAACTTTGGAACAATCTTCCTAACACGGTCAGGGAAGCAGATACAGTCTGTCAGTTTAAATCTAGACTAAAAACACATCTTAGCATTAGGGATGCTCCGATACCACTTTTTTCAGAACCGATCCGATACCAAAAATTCAGAGTAACGCCCGATACCGATGCCGATCCGATACCAACAGTTTTTAAAAAAAAAAAATCAAGTAGAATTTATATAACTATCTGTGTGTTGAACTGATAATCACTCTTTTGTGTGTTAAACACAATCTACTTAATACAGAAAACTTCATTATTAAGAAAAACAAATCCAAAAAATATATGATCATAATCTATGACAAAAATGCTATTGTAAACTAGATTAGTGGACAATTCAGCAGTAAAATTTAGTCTAGGAAAATCATGAGTCGACAATAATTGTATAAAATCTGAACATTTAGTGAAAAAAACAAATAAGAGACAATAAGTGTAACACTAAATCTGGTAAAACGTTACACAGCGCAGAATGATGAGCTTATGCGCATCCCGAGCGCAGAATGATGAGCTTATGCGCATCCCGAGCGCAGAATGATGAGCTTATGCACATCCCGAGCACAGAATGATGCGCTTGAAGCAACACAGAGCAGCGCGTCGAGTCCGCATTGAAAGGTTCAAAGCACAAAGGAAATACATAATGATGCATAGTGTATTATACAGTATCTATCTATGCAATAGTTTATTCAGCCTTTTCTTTTAACAGTTTTAAATTTCAGTTACTGTGCGCGTGAAGAACAATGATAGTGCTCTCCAGTGCTGTGATCTAACACACACGGTAACGAACATGATTAAGTTACAGCAATAAAGTCCAGCAAGATAAAGTTGTTTTATGCGAATCCATAGAGCTTTATCTACAGATCAAGTATAATAATATTAACATTGAATCATCGTGTTTATAGTTTCATCGTGTTGACTGTTGAAAACCAAACGTGACGCGCTGTTTGAACACTGAATGGAGAATGACTGACAGCCGCCCGCAGCGGAGGGAAAAGTTTACCTGATCTTGAATTTAATGACTTAAATATTAATGTATATCTCACATTATACTATAAATGGCTTCAGAACACTTATAATAAGAGTGCACGAAAACTTTATGGTGCTTTATAATGTTTTTGTGCCTTTTGTGGGGCTTAACAATAACACAGAATATACGCACAATATTGGATTTGGATCGGCCTCGTCTGATCGATACCCGATCCGGCAAAAATGGCAGTATCGGAGCCGATACCCGATACAAATATCGGATCGGCGCATCCCTACTTAGCATACACGTAACACATTATAGATTTCTATAATTCAATGTTAGGCTGCATAGTTTAGATCAGCCGGAACCGGGAACACTTCCCATAATTCCTGATGTACTTTGTACATCATAAGAAGGATGGCGTCTACGCTAATATTAGTCCCTCTGTTTATCCCAAGGTTTACCGCAAACCGCCGGATCCAGGCCATATCCAGATCTGAGAAAGGACCATCACCTGGACTAGGGATGGGAATCGAGAACCGGTTCCACTCGAGAACCGGTTCTAAGTTTTACGAACCATCGATATTGTATGCCCTCGACGTTAACGATTCCTCTTATCGATGCTCCTGCTCCAAGTCCCAGCCATAATATACAGACCGTGAACTCACAACAGTCCTCTTTGTCCTTTATCAAGCACCATAGCACGGTGTCCAAATCGAATTTTTGTACCGCCAAAGTCTTATTTGATCATTGAGTAATGTAGATGAACTGCTGCGCTTGTGACAGGGCGCATGTTTAACTGAACGAGCAGAAATAGAGATGGCCCCGGCCGCGCGCGCACTCTCTCCTCGGAGCAAGGCGGCCTCACCGTCTCAAAACTAAGCGCTGTCTTGCTCTCTCTCCCTCGCACATATTAATCAAAATAAACGACACAATGGTAAGGTCGGGAGACTAAAGTTTCATGTGGAGCATTCGGAGATTTTTTTTTTCTGAATTAGGCTACCGCTGCTGGGTGTGAATTGTGCTAAAATACCTTATCTTCTCTGTTCCGCACATTCAGCTTACATAAACCACACTTTAAATAAACGAAAAAAACTATCCAGTGATGAAATGTTTTCTGTGACGACACATCTTGTGGGATGTCCGTCCAACAACCGGCACACGTCCGATAATGACACGTCCAATTCGCGAACTAATGACTCATTTGAACCGATTCGTTTTAATGAATGGTTAAAACAACTGATCTTTCCAACACTGAACTCACGGTACGTTTAATCGGTGTAGAACTAATCGGTAACACTTTACAATAAGGTTCCATTTATTACATAAAAAGTAGCTACAGTTTGCTTACTCAAGTGTAAGTTTTAAAACAAATAAATCCACTTGTTTTTTTTCCCCCGAAAAAGAATGACTACTTTTTTCCACACAGTGCTATAAGGAATCGATAAGAGAATCGTTATAGAATCGGATCGATAAGCAGAATCGTTAGTGGCATTGATATTGATAAAATCTTATCAATTCCCATCCCTAGCCTGGACACGACGACAACGCATCCATGAAGTGCCAGCCTCATCAACACTGAAGGCCTCATGGACACCTCAACACACTCATCTCCACACCGGCGGGAAGACTCCGACCCCAACCAGATGAACTGGATAAATATTGTGAAAGTTCTGATCCCATCTGCCTTCTGACCTATTATGCTGCCTAAATCATAATTCAGGGCTCCAGACTGCGACCAAATGGTCGCATTTTGCGACCAAAATTTGAGAGTGTGCGACTGAATTTTACATCCAGTCGCACATGTGCGACCAGTAAATTTGTCCCCCCCTCATTATCAATGAATCCGGAATGTGTACTAATGAGTGTGAGAAGAATAGGATGCAAGTGTAAGTGGCTAATGTGTGGAGGGAGGGTTCTAGAGATATTTGAGCGCGCGTCTGTTTTAAACGTCTGTGGGAAGGAGACGGAGACAAATATCACAACATGTGCGTCTGAGCAATGAGCAAGCAAAAACTATTCTTCCGACCTGCGGCTAGTGTGCCAGTTAAATTCACTTGCTGGCTTCCAAAATAATACATTACAACAGCGATAATCAAAAAAACATGAACAAAATGACTAAACACTGTTCACGTAAGTGCCAAATGCTCGAACATGACCGGTCATTTACGCTGTCATCACCCGGGAGTTGATAGCGCGCGAGCGCAGACGAGACCTGAACTGCAGACGTTACCATCGGCATTTAAACTAAACTCATTTAAGCTTTGCCAATGTAAACATTCAAGAGCGAGACGCGAAAGAGAACTCGCGTATAGAAGATTTGTGTGCGTGTGTGTGTGCGCGCGCACGCGATCGCGTGTGTATGCGTCTGTGTGTATGTGTAGGCTACTCATCTTAGACAGCCATAGATGTATGACAGCGCGCAAATATTGAGTTCTCTTTCAAGTTTTGCACTTGAATGGACAAATTCACATCAAAAAGTAAACATGTCCGTCTTGATGAGTATCCTAGCAGACATAGTCTGTTTATGCCTTAAGTGAACTTATCTACTGAATCAGCTCTGAATTGAATAGCTTTTGTAACTTTAATAAGGATTATTCTTTAATTTATACAGTCAAATATGCAATGTTATTTTACATTTGATTATTTTTATTCAACTTCTGTACCTGAAAACTAATGTTAGATCTACCTGAAAAGCATAAAGTCATAGTTTATTTTATTAGTATCTTTGCTCTATTGTATTTATTTGTGCTTTCGCTTGTTGTTAGATTATTTGTTTCTTTATTTTATTTGACAGCAGTCTTTTTTCCCCTGAACATACCACATACCGAATCATACCAAAACCGTGAACCTAAAACCGAGATACAAACTGAACCGTGAGCTATATTTGAAACGTTGCAGCCCTAGTACAGTTGGGTCAGAGTCACAGTTGGAAGATGATTCAGAGTGAGAAGTTTGTGTGGCGAAAAGGCCACTGCAAAGGCATTGTAATTTCTGCATCTATTATCAAAGTATTTATTAGTAAATAGTAATATACTGGAAATTAGTTGAAATCTGAATATTTGGTTAGTATGTTGATTTACGGTGTGTGCTCCTAAATTTTCTGGTTGTGCCCCTAAAAATTTCAGTTGGGGGCGCGCGTGCTCCTAGTGAAAAAAGTTAGTCTGGAGCCCTGTAATTATACACTGTTCGTTCGTTGGCCAAAGGAGGACTGGGCCCACGACTGAGCCTGGGTTCTCCCAAAGTTTTTTTCTCCATTCTGTCACTAATGAAGGTTTGGTTCCTTCACTGTCGCCTTTTTCGCCTTTGTCGCCATTGGCTTTTGCCTTGCTTAGTTGGGGACATTTCATTTTAAATTTAACAATACTATTACAATATTTTCTTGTTATCTCTCTAAAGCTGATTTCAAACAATCTGCATTGTAAAAAGCGCTATATAAATAAAGGTGACTTGACTTGGTGCTTGAGTGTGTGTGTACTCTGCACCGCTTACGTCTCCATCTGATCGGTAGTTCAACAGAAAGCCACGGCACAGAGACCCTGAAGAGCAGCTCATCGGACACCAGCACAGGATGCACACGGGCCCACAACACACTCCTGCGGACCTCGTCACGACCCAACAACACACTCCTGCGGACCTCGTCACGGGTCACGCTGTGTTCTGAGAGGATTCTGACAAACAGAATCAGATACAGATTTGCTCAGTTATTCATATTGGAGCAGTGAACTTTATGAAAGTAGCTGTGTGAATTGATTTTCACATTAATGAAAATCTACATGTGAATTCAGAACACACAGATGAAATTCGACAGCCATATATGTACATTAATATGTTGAAAAGGATTGATGCATCTTACCGCGATGTTGACATGCAGAGCAATGCTGTTCTGCTGTTGCTGCCTTGGGCTGAATCAATTAAATCGATGCTCCAAGAGTCCTGTAGACATAAGAGAGTGATCATAATATGTACGGTTATAGAACGCTTGAAACGAAGCCTAATATCCTCTGTTGTACAGTGAGGCCTATGCAAACAATGTAATCTTACACTTTGCAAGTCATGATGAATATAGAATGCAGTAAAAAGTCTTTTCTTTTTCACACTTGGCGGGCATTTTGAAATCTTTTTTTTTCTGGCAAGATGCACCAGGACTAGGGTTGGGTATCTTTTTAATTTTAACGATTCTGATTCTTATTGATAAGAGGAATCAAAATTTAAATTTTATAACGAGTATCCGATTCCTGACCTCAAAGTATTCGATTCCAGAATTGGAAACGATTTTTGATTCCCAACCCTAACCAGCATGCACGTTTCTGAAACCAGACCTCTATATAAATCTATCTATCTATCCATTGTTAACTCGTAATTTGCTCAGCATTCTGCAACAAATAATTTTCAGCATTTCTACACTATTTAAAGTTTTTTAAAAAAAAATTAAAATTTAGCACATGGCTTGGCCATTGATTGTGTCCGTGGAGAATTGATTGGCTGGTTGTGGTATCACAGTAGCAATATATATAATAATAATATATATATATATATATATATATATATATAATATATATAATAATATATATATATATATATATATATATATATATAAAGCCTATATTTTGAAGTGTTGGTGCTTAATGTAACACTATCTAGTGTAAATGAAAAATCACTTTTGAGATTTGTGCTGGCTACTGTACACAGGCCACCAGGGCACCATACAGACTTTATTAAAGAATTTACTCATTTTCTATCAGAATTAGTATTGGCTGCAGATAAAGTCCTAATTGTTGGTGATTTTAATATACATGTAGACAATGAAAAAAATGTAGAGACATTCTGAACTCTATTGGAGTTAGACAACACGTGTCAGGACCTACTCATTGTCGTAATCATACTCTAGATCTAATATTATCACATGGAATAGATGTTGATGCGGTTGAAATTCTACAGCAGAGCGACGACATCTCAGATCATTATCTAGTCTCGTGTAAACTACTGAAAGAGATGCTTCCAGAGGTCATAGATCCTCTTCTTAATATCATTAATTAATTTTTGTCATTAAGATACGCACCAAAAACTTTACTTATACTTATTATTTTAAATGATTTGTGTAAAATGTAAACTTACAAGCCTTTAAACATAATTACATATTAGCTGTAGTAATTCTAAAGCTTACACTTGAACTATGACCCGGAATCTGCCCCACCTACATTTATAGTCAGGAGCTGCTACTGTGCTTTTATTTTATTAATTTAGGCCTATTGTTTGCTTGTTATATTAATATTATTAATATATAAAGCATCTACGTTTTATTAGCCTAGTACTAAACATAGTAGTTGAAGTAGTAAACTGTGAAGTAAAATTTAAGTAAACATTTAGCTAGGAGCCAAAGTCTTTTCTGCCACGTAACTTCTGCGACGCTAATGTTCAGTGCAGGTTATGGCAAAAATTAATGAGGGACAGACAATGGTTTTATGGCTTCTATGTTTTACCAGATGTTACAGAACTTGTTTGTAATTGTAATGGCTGTATATGCATGTGAGTGTATGTGTGTATGTGTATGTGTATGTGTGTGTTTTCATGTTTTTCTATCCTCGTGTGGACTTAAACCTGAATGCACACAGACTCATGGGGATTCGTGTCACTGTGGACCTAAATTGAGGTCCCCATGGGTACAAAATCTTATAAATCATACAGAATGAGTTTTTTCAAAAATGCAAAAAGGTTTCTGTGATGGGTAGGTTTAGTGGGGGGGTGTGGGGGGGTTTAGGGGAGAGAATATACAGTCTGTACACTACAGTATAAAAACCATTATGCCTATGGAGAGTCCCCACAAAGATAGCAAACCAGACGTGTGTGTGTGTCTGTTACCTGTGGCCCGCGCAGGTGTTTTCCAGGTGTTTTACACACAGCTGCTTCCTCATTCTTCATGTCCACATTCACCTGCTCTTTCCTCTGATCGCCTAAACCAGTGACGGGTGTGTACAAATCCAAATAATCCTGCTCTGAAAAGACAGGGACGTCCCATCCATGAAACACATGATCCTCGGGTCTTCCAGCCGGATCCATTGGATCAGAGACAGAGAGCTGTAGGCAGTCCGGTTTATGTCTTTATGTCCGTGAATATTAATGGCATTTCTTCATCTGTAAAAGAAGAAAGAAATAATGTAAGTTAAAGCAGATTTTCCTTTAACTCTCTCACCGGCGCGGATCTTTTAGTCGTCTAGAGTGAGATTGTGTGGGTCACAACCGGAATAAAAGAGTATTTTGGACTGTTTTAGATTAAACGACTGGGAAGGAACACGAGCAGAAATTCACAGGGACTTTTCAGCGCGAAACTCTCGCGGACTCGGACTCTGCTCCTCCCACAGACGATCACATGTATGGAACGCCAAAGAGGTCATAATTCTGCATTTCGTCCGAATGTCTGGCAGAGTTATGAAAGCAATGTGCTTGTTTTCCTGGTGCAAATGGTCCCCATCTGTAAATATGCACTTTTTAAAAATACAGCACAATTTTATCATTTACTTATATTACGTTCTTTACCTTAGTATGTTGCACAACACAGTATCAAACTTAAATCACATTTTACTACTTTTGAAGATAATGTAAAATACCAGTAAATAGAATTAAATGCATCTGTGAATTTGCTGATCTAGTTATAAACATAAATTTTTACAACTACCTTGTAAAAATTTATTCAAACAGCAGAGAAAATATTGATCTGTCTTTGACCCAGATCTGATTTAAAAACAAAACCTTCTGATCTATAGTCAGACGCGCAAAAGTCGCGCCACGGGGTCCTGCACTTTAGTGAATTTGCTTATCTAGTTAAAGGGTCTAGCAGTAAGGATTCCTGAATTTTAAAAAGACTTGCACTCAAAGATGAGACTGTTTGACCCCGACGTGATTTGAACCAATTCTGTGAACTTGCTTATCTAGTTAAAGGGTCTAGTAATAAGGATTCCTGAATTTTAAAAAGACTTGCGCTCAAAGATGAGACTGTTTGACCCCGACGTGATTTGAACGCTCAATCTTCT
Organism: Chrosomus eos; assembly: GCA_036326025.1. Lineage (NCBI taxonomy): Eukaryota > Metazoa > Chordata > Actinopteri > Cypriniformes > Leuciscidae > Chrosomus > Chrosomus eos. Next base: position 463,710 of record CM070824.1, on the reverse strand, counting down.
GATCTGGAGTCAGACGCGCTACCCCAGCTAACACACGACGTAACAGTTACGTAATGTATTCGTACTTTTTGGTCACGTCATGACTTTACCAATTGACAACGTAACTACAACGTCGCATGCTCGTAATTTCATTACCATCATATTACCAACCCACAACGTCGTCAGTACGTCCTCCTAAGGTTATAAGATAACCAACAACGTCGCAGATACGTACTCTAATCGTAATTACTTGGTAATTTTATGACTTACTGGCAACGTAACTACAACGTCGCATGCCCGTAATTTCATTACCATCATATGACCAAACCACAACGTCGTCAGTACGTCCTCCTAAGGTTATAAAATAACCAGCAACGTCGCAGATACGTACTCTAATCGTAATAACTTGGTAATTTTATGACTTACTGGCAACGAAACTGCAACGTCATGGGCCCGTAATTTCATTACCATCTTTGATTTATAAAGATAGTGCTTTCATATTCTTTATTAATGTAATATATATATATATATATATATATATATATATATATATATATATATATATATATATATATATATAGAGAGAGAGAGAGAGAGAGAGAGAGAGAGAGAGAGAGAGAGAGCAAAAAAATAGAGCATAATTGTCAAGTGAATGGGTCTACACAATGAGTTTTAAATTCATTATTTAAAATTAATGATATTTTAAATTGTTAAATGTTATAATTCTAGATGTTTATTTAAATGCTGCGTGCCTTTTGACGTGTTCTGTTTCAATGGGCGTACGTGCGCGTAAACATTGAGTCGCATTCAAAGCTATCTGATTCAAACAGGAGCGCGCGCGAGCAGATGGAAACCATGGAAACGAGGAAACCTCATCAACTGACAAACATCAAAACTAGCGTCTCTAACTGTTGTTTTCACCGCTTTCAGGTAAGTTTAGTTACCAAAATCACACAAATAAGACATACAAACGTTCCTGACATCTTTCTTACGTGTAATTGATACACTTCTGTTGAATATTTACTTTATAGAAATGATTTTGTGTCTTCGAAAAAGTCCGTTAGCTGCTAGCATCTCAACCGTTTTCAGAAGAGCTAAGTTAAGTTTATGTTACAATTGAGCTCTTGTTTGACATAAGTTTGGGTTTTTTAACCACATTTTTTGTGTTGATAACAGTTTTTGATAGTTTTGTTTTGCTGGTAATTTGTCAATGGGTAATTGGAAGTAAGCTAATTTATTTGACCTAAAATAATGCACTGTACTGTTAATCAGTGACGTCACTTACAAATATTGATAAAAATATCTATTGTCTTAAGATTATTTATATATATATATATATATATATATATATATATATATATATTATTTCTCTTTTCTGCATTTCACCTCCGCTCTAGCTTGGTTCCTTGTAAACCCTGTGTTCTATTGTAACTAAATACTATTTAACATTGTTGGCTGTGTGACAAATTGCATGTTATGTTCCTAGATCATCATGCTGATGGCCTTCTGCACCCCCTGTCCAAGACAATCTCCACAGCTATCCATGAGCAAAACCTCAAACATACAGTGCAAAAGTTTGGGGTCTGTAAGATTTATGCTTTTGAAAGAAGTCTCATATTTTAAAATAATTAACCCCAGGTTCTTTCAGTGAGATTGTCCTTGAGAAGCCTGTAGGCTAAATAAGCACAAATATAATGGTCGTAGTTATAATAATTCATTTAACTATTATGATAACAGGATATCATTGTCATTGTTATATTTTATTTCTCTAGGTCTGTTTTGAATTATGTTGGCCAATGAGACAGACACCATACTGTCCAACTCAAAGGTATTTATTTTATTTATTTATTTGTATGTATTTTTTTACTGATAAATACTGAAATTCTTTTTACTTATAAATGCTGAATGTGGTTCAGGGGGTCGACAACTTTAGGCACGCAAGTTATTTTTCACAGATATCTGGCCAGCTTACTCATGTCTCATACTCTTAGCCTTTAAAATGTTTGAATTTATATCCCCAGTGCAGAGTCCTTAAAGTTATGGCTATGCTCTTGTCACCAGATGAGATGTAATCCCTAGCGTTTGGCCCTGTGATTCTTCAGGACAAGATCTTGATGCCATCCACACTCAGTACATGAAGTAGGTGAGTTTCACAATAGCTGCCATTATCACAAATCGAGAGACAGAACACAACAGACTTTCTTCCATATGAACTCACCCATATGCAGGAATGGGTATCGAAACCCAGTATTTAACGGGAAGACCACATTATCTATAAGCTTGGACGTTATCGGTTCTTCATACAACATGTGTTTTTCAGGCTGGTTGTTTGTAATTTTGTAAGAGTAGGGAGAGGCTGTACCTCGAGCTGGTACTCCTTTGACTTGAGTGAAAAGTATGTATGGCGAGTGGTGGTGATCGCGAGTTTGGGAAAACTTTGGTTTCCCAGTCAGTTACAATTAATTAAACCAACATGTTTTAATATTAGGTTACTCACTTGCGCGAGTGTGCTCTCTTGGCTCGCTCTCTTTCTCTGGTTAATGCATAAAAAAAAATATTACAGCGCTACCACACCCACACAGAGAGAGAGAAAATGCTCCAATAGTAATACGTAAATTACATGAATTACTCAAATGTAGTAATACACTAGGTGGTACAGCCTGAGACATGCACAATAAAAAAATGTGCCTTCTGCATTTTTGTTTTGCTTTTCCCTCCATTGTACCGAACCGAGGTATGAACTGAACCGTGACTAATGTGTACCGTTCCACCCCTACTCTCTATTCTCATTATGTTCATTTACATGCCAACAGCTCATGATGACATTTTCTAGCATTTGTTTACTACTAATAATAATGTAACATTAAGCAAATTTATTTACAAGATCTTTAAAAAAATTATAATTAAATGTCTTTATTATAAAATGACTCAATTATGAAATAGTTTTACTGTTATCTGTGTCATTCCCTTTACTTTACAGCACATCACTGACAGGCTTTCCTATGTGATTGATTCAAGTTGTCTACCATTGTATTTCTCCAAATGAGGTTTGTGAATCCATGGACATTTTGTATTTGGCATTAACTGTTAATGTTATGAAAACGACAAGAATACGTGACAAGTTCAATGGACTTCTCACAAAATGCCATATTAAAGGAATATTCAGAGGGGCGAGTTGAAATAATTTATTTTGGGCAATATCATGCCCCAAATATTGTATATTGAGTAGGACTGCACGATATATCGTTTTAGCATCAATATCGCGTTGTGCACAATCACGATAGTCCGTCGCAGGATGTGCGTTGTCATGTATAGGGATCGTAGTTTATCTGTGATCCGTATGGGCCAGTTGTCCCCCGGTTCGGAACGCATGTGATTCGCGGATTAATTGCAAAGTTTAGTTTTGTAATGATTATTTTCAAATGGACCTCATTATTTATCTTTTTAAATAAATAATGATAAAAATATTTTTATATCGCAATATATATATATATATATATATATTATATATATATATATATATATATCAGGGTATCCGCGGGGTCTTGAAAAGTTTTAAAAGGTGATAAATCAATTTTGGGAAAATTAAGACCCTTAAAAAGTATTAAAAAGTCTTATCACGGGTTTATAAAGTCTTACATTTTGAAAGTATTTTTTCTGAATTAGCTGTCCAACAGTTTGAGTCCCAAAAACATCGTAAAAGTGTGTGATTTTTTAGTCATTTTTATTAAAAAAACGAACAGGTACATAAAAAACTAGGCTATTTTGGGTGCGTTCGTAAATTGCCTCTCTGTCATGTCAATCACTGTACTGATTGCCTACACCAAACACTGATCCCTAAACCTACCCGTCACTGTAACCTAAACCAATGAAATCGGTTGCAGGGTGGGAAAAAAAAATCACGCGTATTACAACGAACTAAAACTGTTAAGTTAAAAGTATGATTGATGTAAATGGTTACAGCTTGAAGTGGTGGTGAGGTATTAAAAAATATTGAGAAGGTCTTGAAAAAGTCTTGAAAAGGTATTAAAATTAACTTCAAGATTCCTGCATATACCCTGTATATATATATATATATATATATATATATATATATATATATATATATATGAGAAAAACAAAATATGTATTTAAGGTTTTCAATATCGTGCAGCCCTAATATTGAGCATATCTTAAATTGTACCTGAAATGATAATTTGTGATACCAGATGAGATGCATGTATGATAGATTTTGAACTGTACTATTATTTTTTTATTGCAGGTTTTCTGGGATCCCCAGCGGAAGGCATCATGATCAGATGTTGGCCAGGACAGATGTGCCTGTACACAGCGCCGCCGCTCCCACCACGCGCATCACGCGCTGTGCGTAGGGCACCAAGTGCTGAGGGGGCACCAAAAATAGCCTAATGAAAAATCAATCATCAAACTTCTTGTTATAATCAGATTCAGCGCGTTCTTCATCTTCAATCCGCAGCGGCGCCGAGCAGAGAGCAGAGCACGTCAGAAACAGAGGACAGGGTGTGTGTGTGTGTGTGTGTGTGTGTTCATCTTAGCCTCATTGATCTGTCACTGCTCGTCAATGTCAGAATATTTGAGATGACCAGTCAAATCAAAGTAGTAGGCGGGCTTTATGATCACAGACACTGAGCGCGAATTTTAACAGTGCAACTCGACACTTCAGTGTACGGTCAAGTGCGAGATAAGATGTAAGTAGCTAAACTTAACTTTATATATTTGACAGTTTTTTAGGTCATAAATGTTAAACTAATGACAAAAAATAATTAGGCAAACTATTAGAGTTTTGTCTATTTTCGCCATTTTGAACTGAAAATAGGCCTAGGCTATTTAAATAGCTAAATAGTTTAGGCTTCTGTCATTGTGAGGGGACAAGAAACATGAACAAAGCCTTTTTCATTTCATCATGTTAGGCACAGGATTAATAATGAATGTGTACATATTGAGAGTAAAATACAAATTGTAGCCTTCAGTATTAGTAAATTTAAAAAGCCAACTTTAGGAGGGGAAGAGACAGGGCAAGATAAAAACACAGAGAAAAAGAGTGTGATGCTGATGAGGAGAGAAAAATAATCAGCTGCCCACTGACATGGTTTTAAAGCTGTTGTTATCGATTTTTTTTTTTTTTTTTTTTTTGCCTTCACAACATCTTAAAATGCACATCTGTAGTTCAGAGAAATCCAAAATTTTCTCGGGGAAACCCCGAACCCCCCTAACTAACCTGCCTCAAAATCGGGACCGCAGTGATTATAAAACCATGCCATTGCATGGTAATGAAACTAGTTAATAGTAAGCATTAGACCCTAAACTAGAGTGTTAGGTGGGAGGTGGGAGGTGGGGGGGGGGGTGTGACGGCTGTATACTTGTGTTGTGGTCTTTGCCGTGTCTGGCTGTGTTTACTCCTCCTACAGGTGTGCTGCGGAGCTGAGGGAGTAATCAGGTGGATTGGGTGCACCGGTGTACAGGTGTGCCTGTCTTTAAAAGCGTCCTGTTTGGCGTCCTCATGGAGCGTTCCATCTGGTCCAATCGATCCCTGGCCAGGACCGAGAGGTTGATCGGCGTTGCGGCGTACGGAGAGAACTTGCGAGTTAGACTTTGTTATACAGATTGTGTCAATAAAGAGATTATTGTAACCGCCGTGATCGTTTGCTCCCTCCTTCTTTGTTGCTCCCTAGTAAGGGCGTAACAAGTGGGGGCTCGTCGAACTAAATTTGAAATTGAATTCGTGCGATTGTTTGAAAAAAAAAAAAAAAAAAAATGAAAAATCGTTGTTTTTGAAGGAGGGTAAAGGTAGGATATTTAATTCGATATTTTGAATATTTGTAAAATTGTCCGCCTATTTGGAAATTGAAAATGTTGGAACGCTCCATTAGTTAAATTAGGCTCTATATGAAATAATTTGTAGGGAGTATTTGGGGAACAAACCTTCCAGGTAGGTTTAGTGCGTGTCCTTGGGCACGTAGTTTTTTATTTTAGTTTGTTATTTTTGGTTGGCTCGGGGCTTAGAGCAGTTGTCTCGGGAGCACATCCGAGGTTTGGGGGGCGATTCGGCAATTGGTCGTCTTCCCAAACTTGCGGGATTTAGTGCATAAGTACCCGGTCTTGGGCCAACTGAAGACTAGGGTTCAGTTAGTTTAGGTGGAGGGTTTAGTTCTTTAAATAATCCCTGATTCGACGTGTGAAGATTTTTTTTTCTCTCTCTCTCTTTTGGGGCAAAGGGTGTGTTGTCGTTTTTCTTTTTCGTTTGTAAGGGTGAGCGTGATTATTGTAATGATGGCTACTGAAGTTATTGAAACATTTTCTCAGTCTCCGTCTGAGGAATTGTTAGAGGAAATGACCAAAGAGCAATTGTTGGAGTTAGCTGCACATTATAAAATCGAGCTAACATATAATCAAAAAAGGTCAAAGGACGGAATTAAATTAATCATTGAGTCTGCGTTGTGTGACCTTAAAATCTTGAGTGTAAAGTCTAAATTGCCTGATTCTGCTGCATTGTCGGCTGTAAGTATGCCTATTCCAACTAATCCTCCATTGTCTGTTGTAAATACTTTTTCATTTGAGCAACAGAAGGAATTGTTGATGATCCAGCGTGATACTGAGTGTGAGAAGCGACGCTTGGAATGTGACAAGCTACGCTTGGAGTTGGAGTTGGAGGAGAGCCGGCAAAAGGTAGAGCAACAGCGTTTACAGATTGAAAGGCGTCGACTGGAGTTACAGGGAGAAGGTAAACCAGTAGACGCAGGATTTGATGATGATTCGACGAAACTGAGTGTGGCTCATAATTTACGTTTAGTACCGCCGTTTAATGAGTCTGAGGTGGAGATTTTTTTTCTCCTGTTTGAGCGGGTCGCAGCAGCGTATAAGTGGAATGAGGTTGAACGCGCTATGTTGCTTCAGTGCGTTTTAACAGGTAAAGCCCAACGAGTCTATGCTACGCTATCTGATGCTGACAGCCAGAATTATGAAGCCATTAAAGCGGCGGTGTTAAAAATTTATGAGCGCGTGCCAGAAAGCTATCGACAACAGTTTCGTACGTTACAGCGAAAGGCGAATGAAACAAATGTTGAGTTCGTAAGAGAGTTGACTGTGCAGTTTGATCGATGGTGTACAGCGGCAGAGTGTACAACAATAGACAAGCTGGGAGAGTTAATTTATTTGAACAATACAGAAATACCCTTCCTGAGATTGTAGCCACTTATGTTGCAGAGCGTCAGATTAAAACTGCTTCAGAAGCTGCACTGCTGGTGGATGACTGGGAACTTATTCATAAGCCCCGTGGTGGTAAATTCGGAGAACATCAGGTTCATGCACGGGGGAATTTTTCTAGTGTCCCTATGAGTCCAACCCGTAGTTTTTGGGAAAAAACGACAAGTAACTATGACAACTGTAATTATTGTTTCGGAAAGGGACATTGGAAGTCGAATTGTCCAGTGCTTAAGTCAAAGACTTCCAAGTGAAATTTGCCAGCTTGCCATAACCGAACCCGTTGTTAAAGCCAGCTCTTTGCGTCCAATTCCGGCTGTATGTCAACCGTTTGATCTTATTGATTGCGCTGGTTCACTTCCTCGATCAGAAGAAGCCATTGTGTGTGTCATGGTGTGTGTCATGGTGTGTGTCATGGTGTGTGTCATGGTGTGTGTCATGGTGTGTGTCATGGTGTGTGTCATGGTATGTGTCATGGTGTATGTCATGGTGTGTGTCATTGTGTGTGTCATTGATGTTGATTGGTGTGTAAGTATAGGCCTATATTTAAATTGTATTGGTTGTTAGTGCGGTTATGATTGCTTATTTTGGCGGAAACTTATTGGTTTCCTTTTTTTAAGGGGGGGAGTGTGACGGCTGTATACTTGTGTTGTGGTCTTTGCCGTGTCTGGCTGTGTTTACTCCTCCTACAGGTGTGCTGCGGAGCTGAGGGAGTAATCAGGTGGATTGGGTGCACCGGTGTACAGGTGTGCCTGTCTTTAAAAGCGTCCTGTTTGGCGTCCTCATGGAGCGTTCCATCTGGTCCAATCGATCCCTGGCCAGGACCGAGAGGTTGATCGGCGTTGCGGCGTACGGAGAGAACTTGCGAGTTAGACTTTGTTATACAGATTGTGTCAATAAAGAGATTATTGTAACCGCCGTGATCGTTTGCTCCCTCCTTCTTTGTTGCTCCCTAGTAAGGGCGTAACAGGGGGGGGGGGGGGCATCATAAAGGAATTATGCTTAGGGCACCAAAATGGCTAGCAGCGGCACTGCCTGTACACCACACGACCTCTGCTTTTGCAAGGATTGCTGATTACTACCATGTTCTGTTAGGGTATTATAATAGCAAAACTGAGCACTTGTGACAGTGGAATTTGTAGGTGTAAAGTCACACATCAGTAAATGTAAAGTCACAGAGAGAAAGTTTTTTTTTTTTTTATAGAAGGTTTAAACTTTTTTCTCTTTCACAAAACACAGAAGATACAGGTGCACAAATACTATTGTACAAATCACAAAGTAAGAAATTTATATGCTCACATTTAAGGCGCGGTCAAGTCACCTTTTTACAATACAAATTGTTTCAAAGTTGGGCAATTTGTAGAATAGGATTTGTGCACCTGCAATGAAGAATTTAAAAAGGTGTGAACTGATGTGTTGTGTTTGTGAGAGAGAAAGAAAAAAAAAACTACAAGTTTGCAACTCCTAAAATATTTTCTCGAAAACTTGACATTTACAAATCGCACTGTTATAGGGACTCTGTTTTGCTTCAATAATACCAGATATAATACTGTGTATGCATAATTTGAGTCGATATTCTAATCCTGTTTTTTTTCAAGCACATTTTATCAATGCCAAACCACATCAATCTTATTAACTAATATTTATTTTGTATAAAATCAATTTACAGTCAAAAGTTTGGAAACAGAAGTATCTTCTGCTCATCAAGCTAGCATTTATTTTACACAAAAAACACAGTAATATTGTGAAATATTATTATAATGTAAAACAGCAGAATATAATAGTAAAGTGTAATTTATTCCTGTTTATAATATAATATCATGTAACACTGAAGACTGGACTAATGATGTTGAATGATGAATAATTAATTGCATCACAATATTAAATTATATTTTACAGTAGGCTATATTAAAATAGAAAACCATTATTTTAAATTGTAATTATATTTCACAACATTACTGTTTTCTGTGTTTTTGATCAAATAAATACAGCATTAATGAGCAGAAGAGACTTCTTTCAAATACATTAATAAAGGTTTAGAAACTTTACTATTAACTTCTACTGTATAATCAAGTGATATTTAATAATTAACAACTTGGACCCTGTTGACCCAATCAGCTTCTCTTGTCCAATGGTCCGTCAGTTTAATTTTCTAATTTCATCCAAACCTTGTTCATTTAAATGTATATAAACCTGTTTTCATACTGTTTTTGCTGTTTGTGCTTTGTTCTGTAGTAAATGAACTGAATTAACCAAATTCTGTATCTTTCATATGTCGTTGAAAAAGTCTCTAAAATAGTTTTGGGCAAATGAGGACAAGTTAAATTAGACCATTGCATGTCCGTCCATATTATATTAATTAAAAACTAAAAATGACCAACTGGTTACCAACACACGACTGTTGATCGATGACGTTGCCACGACGTCGCAGTTACTAACTGACGACGTTACAAAGTTACGTCGTGGCAACGAATCCAGGAATTTCACTTTTCCGGTTGCCACGACGTAACGAGTTACGTTGCCACGACGAAAGTTTGGTCACCAGATTACGTTGCAGTTACGTAACAGTCACGTATTTGTGTTAGCTGGGACCGTTGCGCCACGAGGTCCTTCACTGTAGTGATTTTGCCCTCCAATTCTGTGAACTTGCTTAGTTAAAGGGTCTAGCAGTAAGGATTCCTGAATTTTAAAAAGACTTGCACTCAAAGTTGAGACTGTTTGACCTCGACGTGATTTGAACACGCAACCCTCTGATCTGGAGTCATGCACTACCGTTGCGCCAGGAGGTCCTTCACTACAGAGAATTTGCCCTCCAATTCTGTGAACTTGCTTATCTAGTTAAAGGGTGTAGTAGTAAGGATTCCTGAATCTTATAAAATACTTGAACTTCTTATCTGGAGTCAGACGCGCTAACCGTTGCGCCACCAGGTCCTTCACTCCGGAAAATTTGCCCTCCAATTCTGTGAACTTGCTTATCTAGTTAAATTTGAATGAATTTTATGAACATAATTTCATAAATTTTATGAATTATGAACATAACTAGATACGTAACATTAAGGATTCCTGAATTTTAGAAATACTTGCGCTCAACGATGATACTGTTTGAACCAGACGTGATTTGAACATGCAACCTTCTGATCTGGAGTCAGACGCGCTACCGTTGCGCCACAAGGTCCTTCACTACAGAGAGTTTGCCCTCCAATTCTGTTAACTTGCTCATCTACTTAAAGGTGCTCTAAGCGATGTCACGCGTTTTTAAGGCCAAAACATTTTTTGTCACATACAGCAAACATCTACTCACCATCCGGTAGCTGCCTGTCCCCTGAACACACTGTAAAAAAACGCGGTCTCTGCGGACACCCCAGGCTCCACACACGGCTACAAAAACAAACTCTAGCGACCCGCTCTAGGAAACATAACAAACTGTTCCAGCCAATAACGACAAGAATGGTTTGGGGGCGGGGTTTGAGGGGTTAGTGCGCGGATGAGGAGGAGGGAGGGTCTAGCTAGCCACCGTTTTGTTTGACAATAGTTCGAACGTCAACAAGAAGTGATGTCACCCAGGATCGCTTAGGGAACCTTTAAAGGGCCTAGTAAAAAGGATTCCTGAATTTTAAAAAAGACTTGAACTTCTTATCTGGAGTCAGACGCGCTACCGTTGCGCCACGAGGTCCTTCACTACTGGGAATTTGCCCTCCAATTCTGTGAACTTGCTTAGTTAAAGGGTATAGCAGTAAGAATTTCTGAATTTTAAAAAGACTTGCACTCAAAGATGAAACTGTTTGACCCCGGCGTGATTTGAACGCGCAATCTTCTGATCTGGAGTCAGACGCGCTACCGTTGCGCCACAAGGTCCTTCACTACAGAAAGTTTGCCCTCCAATTCTGTGAACTTGCTTATCTAGTTAAAGGGTATAGCAGTAAGAATTTCTGAATTTTAAAAAGACTTGCGCTCAAAGATGAGACTGTTTGACCCCGACGTGATTTGAACACGCAACCTTCTGATCTGGAGTCAGACGCGCTACCGTTGCGCCACGAGGTCCTTCACTACAGAGAATTTGCCCTCCAATTCTGTGAACTTGCTTATCTATTTAAAGGGTCTAGTAGTAAGGATTCCTCAATTTTATAAAAGACTTGAACTTCTTATCTGGAGTCAGACGCGCTACCGTTTGCGCCACGAGGTCCTTCACTACGGAGAATTTGCCCTCCAATTCTGTGAACTTGCTTATCTAGTTAAAGGGTCAAGAGGTAAGGATTCCTGAATTTTAAAAATACTTGCGCTCAAAGATGAGACTGTTTGACCTAGACGTGATTTGAACACGCAACCTTCGGATCTGGAGTCAGACACCCTACCGTTGCGCCACAAGGTCCTTCACTATAGAGTATTTGCCTTCACTATAGAGTATTTGCCCTCCAATTCTGTGAACTTGCCTATCTAGATATAGGGTCTAGTATTAAGGATTCCTGAATTTTAAAAAATAATTGACATTCTGATCTGGAGTCAGACGCGCCACCGTTGCGCCACCAGGTCCTTCATTACAGAGAATTTGCCCTCCAATTCTGTGAACTTGCTTATCTATTTAAAGGGTCTAGTAGTAAGGATTCCTCAATTTTATAAAAGACTTGAACTTCTTATCTGGAGTCAGACACGCTACCGTTTGCGCCACGAGGTCCTTCACTACAGAGAAATTGCCCTCCAATTCTGTGAACTTGCTTATCTAGTTAAAGGGTCTAGAGGTAAGGATCCTGAATTTTAAAATGACTTGCGCTCAAAATTGAGCCTGTTTGACCCCGATGTGATTTGAACGCTCAATCTTCTGATCTGGAGTCAGACGCGCCACCGTTGTGCCCCCAGGTCCTTCACTTTAGAGAATTTGCCCTCCAATTCTGTGAACTTGCTTATCTATTTAAAGGGTCTAGTAGTAAGGATTCCTCAATTTTATAAAAGACTTGAACTTCTTATCTGGAGTCAGACGCGCTACCGTTGCGCCACGAGGTCCTTCACTAAAGAGAATTTGCCCTCCAATTCTGTGAACTTACTTATCTAGTTAAAAGGTCTAGCACTAAGGATTCCTGAATTTTAAAAATGCTTGCGCTCAAAGATGAGACTGTTTGACCTCGATTTGATTTCAACATGCAACCTTCTGATCTGGAGTCAGACGCGCTACCGCTGCGCCACAAGGTCCTTCACTACAGAGAATTTGCCCTCCAATTCTGTGAACTTGCTTATCTAGTTAAAGGGCCTAGTAATAAGGATCCCTGAATTTTCTAAAAGACTTGAACTTCTTATCTGGAATCAGACGCGCTACCGTTGCGCCACGAGGTCCTTCACTTCAGAGAATTTGCCCTACAATTCTGTGAACTTGCTTATCTAGTTAAAGGGTCTAGTATTAAGTGTTCCTCAATTTTATAAAAGACTTGAACTTCTTATCTGGAATCAGACGCGCTACCAATGCGCCACGAGGTCCTTCACGAAAGAGAATTTGCCCTCCAATTCTGTGAACTTGCTTATCTAGTTAAAGGGTCTAGTAGTAAGGATTCCTGAATCTTATAAAAGACTTGCACTCAAAGTAGAGACTGTTTGACCTCGACGTGATTTGAACACGTAACCTTCTGATCTGGAGTCAGACACGCTACCGATGCGCCACAAGGTCCTTCATTATAGAGTATTTGCCCTCCAATTCTGTGAACTTGCCTATCTCGCCATAGGGTCTAGTATTAAGGATTCCTGAATTTTAAAAAATAATTAACCTTCTGATCTGGAGTCAGACGCGCCACCGTTGCGCCACCAGGTCCTTCACTACAGAAAATTTGCCCTCCAATTCTGTGAACTTGCTTATCTAGTTAAAGGGTCTAGCAGTAAGGATTCCTGAATTTTAAAAATGCTTGCGCTCAAGATGAGACTGTTTGACCCCGATGTGATTTGAACATGCAACCTTCTGATCTGGAGTCAGCCTCGCTACCGTTGCACCACCAGGTCCTTCACTATAGAGTGTTTGCCCTCCAATTCTGTGAACTTACTTATCTAGTTAAACGGTCTAGCACTAAGGATTCCTGAATTTTAAAAAGACTTGCGCTCAAAGATGAGACTGTTTGACCCCGATGTAATTTGAACACGCAACCTTTGATCTGGAGTCAGACGCTCTACCGTTGCGCCACGAGGTTGCGCCACAAATGCAACGGTCTTAATACTAGACCCTTTAACTAGATAAGCAAGTTCACAGAATTGGAGGGCAAATTCTCTGTAGTGTAGGACCTGGTGGCACAATGGTAGCGCGTCTGACTCCAGATCAGAAGGTCAATTATTTTTTAAAATTCAGGAATCCTTAATACTAGACCCTATATCTAGATAGGCAAGTTCACAGAATTGGAGGGCAAATTTTCTGTAGTGAAGGACCTTGGCGCAACGGTAGCGCATCTGACTCCAGATCAGAAGGTTGCATGTTCAAATCACATCGGGGTCAAACAGTCTCATCTTTGAGTGCAAGCATTTTTAAAATTCAGGAATCCTTAGTGCTAGACCTTTTAACTAGATAAGTAAGTTCACAGAATTGGAGGGCAAATTCTCTGTAGTGAAGGACCTCGTGGCGCAACGGTAGCGTGTCTGACTCGAGATCAGAAGGTTGCGTGTTCAAATCACGTCGGGGTCAAAAAGTCTCATCTTTGAGCGCAAGTCTTTTTAAAATTCAGGAATCCTTACTGCTAGACCCTTTAACTAATGCCGAGTTCAGACTGCACGATTTTCAAAATAATCGGGTCACTGTTGTTTTCACACTGCATGACTATCTGGGGTAAACATTCAGTTGCTTCTGTGTTCATACTGCACGATGGATCGGCGACAGGAGGTTTCACACTGCATGACTTTACAAAAGAAAGAATCGCCGACAACCTCTGCCTGATCCGCAAACTACGTTTCACAACCAAACAAACGCGAGAAGTGATACGGAAATAACGGAAGATCACGCGTGCGTGAGACCGGAGTTCTCGCGCGACACTGAGTTTGTTATTAAAAATGATAGCCTACAAGAAGATTGCGATCCAAATTGTCTGTGCACTGATTTGTAGCGAAAATGAAACAAATAAATATTCAGTTTATGCAGGAGGAAATGTTTGGGAAGACGAGGGGAGCAAGGACTGTGTTTTGGAAAGAGAGTTGGGGGTAAATAAATAATTTTTTGCAAACGTCCTGCTGTTGCTGCTGGTCATGCAAATGTTTGTGCTTTGTTTGTGTTTGATATAATTGTAAATATAGGCCTATCTATCTATTAAAATACTGATATTCTGGTCTATAACTCCTCCTCGAACAGCCTGCTGTCCTGTATCATGCTCTCTCATTGGCTGTCGGTCATCGCCGATGTAGTTTTCAGTCAGAACACTTTCACACAGCAGGATTGTGAATCGCCGACAGGTCCAGATATTTAGCATGCCAAATATCTCACGGGCGTCGGCGACTCGTCGGCGATTCTCTCAGATAGCGTCTTTGCTCATTCACACTGCGTGATTGTCACTCGCGTGAACGAGCACCGATTTGCCTGTGATTTCGGGCATTTGTCGGCGATTTCTCAAAACCTGTCGGCGAGCCAAAATCGTGGCTAAAATCGTGCAGTCTGAACTTGGCATAAGCAAGTTCACAGAATTGGAGGGCAAATACCCTATAGTGAAGGACCTTGTGGTGCAAGGGTAGCGCGTCTGACTCCAGATCAGAAGGTTGCATGTTCAAATCACATCGGGGTCAAACAGTCTCATCTTTGAGTGCAAGCATTTTTAAAATTCAATTAACACGCAACCTTATGATCTGGAGTCAGACACGCTACCGTTGCGCCACAAGGTCCTTCACTATAGAGTATTTGCCCTCCAATTCTGTGAACTTGCCTATCTAGATATAGGGTCTAGTATTAAGGATTCCTGAATTTTAAAAAATAATTAACCTTCTGATCTGGAGTCAGACGCGCCACCGTTGTGCCACCAGGTCCTTCACTTCAGAGAATTTGCCCTCCAATTCTGTGAAATTGCTTATCTATTTAAAGGGTCTAGTAGTAAGGATTCCTCAATTTTAAAAATACTTGCGCTCAAAGATTAGACTGTTTGACCCCGACGTGATTTGAACACGCAACCTTCTGATCTGGAGTCAGACGCCCTACCGTTGCGCCACGAGGTCCTTCACTATAGAGTATTTGCCTTCACTATAGAGTATTTGCCCTCGTGAACTTGCCTATCTAGATATAGGGTCTAGTATTAAGGATTCCTGAATTTTAAAAAATAATTGACCTTCTGAACTTGCTTATCTAGTTAAAGGGTCTAGCAGTAAGGATTCCTGAATTTTAAAATGTCTTGCGCTCAAAATTGAGCCTGTTTGACCCCGACGTGATTTGAACGCTCAATCTTCTGATCTGGAGTCAGACGCGCTACCGTTGCGCCTCGAGGTCCTTCACTATAGAGTATTTTCCCTCCAATTCTGTGAACTTGCTTAGTTAAAGGGTCTAGCAGTAAGGATTCCTGAATTTTAAAAAGACTTGCGCTGAAAGATGAGACTGTTTGACCCCGACGTGATTTGAACACGCAACCTTCTGATCTGGAGTCAGACGCGCTACCGTTGCGCCACGAGGTCCTTCACTACAGAGAATTTGCCCTCCAATTCTGTGAACTTGCTTATCTAGTTAAAGGGTCTAGCAGTAAGGATTCCTGAATTTTAAAATGACTTGCGTTCAAAATTGAGCCTGTTTGACCCCGACGTGATTTGAACGCTCAATCTTCTGATCTGGAGTCAGACGCGCTACCGTTGCGCCACAAGGTCCTTCACTAAAGAGAAATTGCCCTCCAATTCTGTGAACTTACTTATCTAGTTAAAAGGTCTAGCACTAAGGATTCCGGAATTTTAAAAATGCTTGCGCTCAAAGATGAGACTGTTTGACCCAGATGTGACTTGCGCTCAAAGATGAGACTGTTTGACCCCGACGGGATTTGAACACACAACCTTCTGATCTGGAGTCAGACGCGCTACCGTTGCACCACGAGGTCCTTCACTATAGAGTATTTGCCGTCCAATTCTGTGAACTTGCTTATCTAGTTAAAGGGTCTAGCAGTAAGGATTCCTGAATTTTTAAAAGACATGCGGTCAAAGATGAGACTGTTTGACCACGACGTGATTTGAACATGCAACCTTCTGATCTGGAGTCAGACGCGCTACCGTTGCGCCACGAGGTCCTTCACTAAAGAGATTTTGCCCTCCAATTCTGTGAACTTACTTATCTAGTTAAAAGGTCTAGCACTAAGGATTCCTGAATTTTAAAAAAGACTTGCGCTCAAAGATGAGACTGTTTGACCCCGGCGTGATTTGAACACGCAACCTTCTGATCTGGAGTCAGACGCGCTACCGTTGCGCCACGAGGTCCTTCACTATGGAGTATTTGCCCTCCAATTCGAGATGGTCCTCACTGCAGAACATGAAATCCACGGGGAGGATTTCCACGGGGAGGATCCACACCTTACATATCTAAACCTACCCAGCTCCACCCCTTATCCCTAAACCCACCCCTAAACCTTCCCAGCTCCACCCCTTATCCCTAAACCCACCCATAAACCTACCCAACCCCACCCCTTAATCTGGATCCGACTCCGCCCCCGGATCTTGTGTACTGCAATGAGGTGCTACTGTCCAATTCTGTGAACTTGCTTAGTTAAAGGGTCTAGCAGTAAGGATTCCTGAATTTTAAAAAGACTTGCGCTCAAAGATGAGACTGTTTGACCCCGACGTGATTTGAAAACGCAAACTTCTGATCTGGAGACGCGCTACCGTTGCGCCACGAGGTCCTTCACTACAGAGAATTTGCCCTCCAATTCTGTGAACTTGCTTATCTAGTTAAAGGGTCTAGCAGTAAGGATTCCTGAATTTTAAAATGACTTGCGCTCAAAATTGAGCCTGTTTGACCCCGATGTGATTTGAACGCTCAATCTTCTGATCTGGAGTCACAGAGAATTTGCCCTCCAATTCTGTGAACTTACTTATCTAGTTAAAAGGTCTAGCACTAAGGATTCCTGAATTTTAAAAATGCTTGCGCTCAAAGATGAGACTGTTTGACCCCGATGTGATTTGAACATGCAACCTTCTGATCTGGAGTCAGACGCGCTACCGTTGCACAACAAGGTCCTTCACTACAGAGAATTTGCCCTCCAATTCTGTGAACTTGCTTATCT
>CM070824.1:442500-446220 GCA_036326025.1 Chrosomus eos | reverse complement strand
TCCTGATTCAAAAATCCTAAAGTGAGAGTGACTCGACTGATTTGAAACTACCTTTTTATCGAGCGCTTTACGTTGCCCACGGGTCTTATATAGAGAATTCCCTCAAATTCTGACTTTATATAAGGTCATATAAATTTTTTTTTTTTTTTTTTTTTTTTTTTTTTTTTTTTTTTTTTTTTTTTTTTTTTTTTTTTTTTTTTTTTTTTTTTTTTTTTTTTTTTTTTTTTTTTTTTTTTTTTTTTTTTTTTTTTTTTTTTTTTTTTTTTTTTTTTTTTTTTTGCAATTAAGGTTCCAATTTTACTCTTCAAGAGTTTTACGCATACACTATGACACCTGGCCTGTCCCATTTCTCTTTTAAAGCTACATAAACCTATATCCAAATGAACTTTTGACCGACATTTAACCGACCTTCTACGGGTCAACGCTACGTTGCCCAGTCTTCCTAGAATTTGCTCAATTCTGTGAATTGCTATTTAAAAGGGTCTAGATAAGGATCCTGATTTAAGACTGCTAAAAGAACTTTGACCGACGTTTAACCCAACCTTCATCTGGTGATCGTCCTTCGAGAGGTCCTCACTACAGAAATTTGCCCTCAATTCTGTGAACTTCTTTCATTAAAGTCTACAGTAAGATTCCTAATTTAAAACTCCAAGTACTTTTACCCACTAAACACCAACCTCTATCTGGATCAGCGCCACCGTTCGCCAAGGTCCTCACTACAAAATTTGCCTCAATTCTGTAATGCTTATCATTAAGGTCTGTTAAGGATTCCTCAATTTATAAAAGACGAACTTCTTATCTGGAGTCAACGCCTAGCCACAGTTTGCCACACGAGTCTCTAAAGAGACCTTTGCCCAATTCGAACTTCTATCTATTAAAGGGCTACTAAGGTTCCTAAAAACTTATAAAAGACTTGCAACTTCTAAGAGTAGAGCACGTTCGACCCCAAGGATTTGCCCCATCGTGAACTCTTCTGTAGGGCTCTAAGATCCTGACTATCAAGCGTTGCCCACGATTGAATGTCACCTTCACGGTTCAGAGATTTGCCCTCCAATTCTGTGAACTTGCTATTAGTTAAAGGGTCTAGAGTAAGGATTCCTGAATTTTAAAAAGCTTGACTGAAAGATGAACTGTTTGACCCCGACGTGATTTGAACACGCAACCTTTGATCTGGAGTCAGACGGCTACCGTTGCGCCACGAGGTCCTTCACTAAGAGAATTTGCCCTCCAATTCTGTGAACTTGCTTATCTATTAAAGGGTCTGCAGTAAGGATTCCTGAATTTTAAAAAGACTGCGGTCAAAATGAGACTGTTTGACCCCGACGTGATTTGAACACGCAACCTTCTATTGAGTCAGACGCGCTACCGTTGGCCCAGGTCCTCAACAGAGAATTTGCCCTCAATTCTGTGAACTTTTATTATTTAAAGGGTCTATAGTAAGGTTCCTCAATTTTAAAAGACGAACTCTTATCTGAGTCAGACGCGCCACCGTTGTGCCACCAGGTCTTCACTAGAGAATTTGCCTCCAATTCTGTGAACTTGCTTATCTATTTAAAGGGTCTAGTATAAGGATTCCTGAATCTTATAAAAGACTTGAACTCTTATCTGGATCAGACACGCTACCGGCCACGAGGTCCTTACTACAAGAATTGCCCTCCAATTCTGTGAACTTCTTATCTAGTTAAAGGTCTAGCATAAGGATTCCTGAATTTTAAAAGCTTGCACTCAAAGAGAGACTGTTTGACCCGACGTGATTTGAACACGAACCTTCTTATCTGGAGTCAGACGCTACCGTTGCCCACGAGGTCCTTCCTATAGAGAATTTGCCCTCCAATTCTGTGAACTTGCGTATCTAATAAAGGGTCTGTAGTAAGGATTCTGAATCTTATAAAAGACTTGCACTGAAAGATGAGACTGTTTGACCCCGACTGATTTGAACACGCAACCTTCTGATCTGGAGTCAGACGCGCTACCGTTGCGCCACGAGGTCCTTCACTACAGAGAATTGCCCTCCAATTCTGTGAACTTGCTTCTAGTTAAAGGTCTAGAGTAAGGATTCCTGAATTTAAAGACTGCGGAAAGATGAGATGTTTACCCCGCGTGATTTGAACACGCAACCTTCTGATCTGGAGTCAGACCGCTCCTTTCGCCACAGGTCCTTCACTAAGAGAATTTGCCTCCAATTTGTGAACTTGCTTCTATTAAGTAGTAAGGATTCTGAATTTTATTAAAAGACTTTTAACTTCTTCTGATTGGAGTCAGACCGCACCGTTGGCCCCAGGTCCTTCACTCAGAGAATTTGCCCTCCATTTCTAAAAGACTTGAACTTCTTATCTGGAATCAGACGCGCTACCGTTGCGCACGAGGTCCTTTACTTCAGAGAATTTGCCCTCCAATTCTGTGCCCTTGTATCTAGATAAGGTCTAGTAGTAAGGATTCCTGAATCTTATAAAAGACTTGCACTCAAAGATAGACTGTTTGACCCGACGTGATTTGAACACGCAACCTTCTGATCTGGAGTCAGACGCGCTACCGTTGCGCCACGAGGTCCTTCACTGTAAGAATTTGCCCTCCAATTCGAGATGGTCCTCACTGCAGAACATGAAATCCACGGGGAGGAGTCGGATCTAGATCCGACTCCTCCCCCTACATACCTAAACCTACCCAGCTCACCCTTATCCCTAAACCCACCCCTAAACCTTCCC
This sequence comes from Chrosomus eos, assembly GCA_036326025.1. Classification (NCBI taxonomy): domain Eukaryota; kingdom Metazoa; phylum Chordata; class Actinopteri; order Cypriniformes; family Leuciscidae; genus Chrosomus; species Chrosomus eos. The sequence continues at coordinate 443,515 of CM070824.1, read as the reverse complement.
AGCTCCACCCCTTATCCCTAAACACCATAAACCACCAACCACCCTTAATCTGGATCCGATCCGCCCCGATCGTGTACTGCAAGAGAGCTCTGTCATTCTGGAACTTGCTTAGTAAAGGTCCTGCAGTAAGGATTCCCTGAATTTTAAAAAGACTTGCTTCTAAAGATAAGTCTGACCCGATCTGATTTGAAACGCAATTGTGATGGAGACGCCTTGTCCCACGGTCTTCACTACAGAAATTTGCCCTCAATTCTGTGAACTTGCGTCTATTAAGGGCTAGAGTAGATTCCGAATTTTCAAAAAGACTGTCTTCAAGATTAAGGTTGACCGACGTGTTTGAACACGCAACTTTATGAGTCGACCCTACCGTTACCCCACGGTCCTTCACTAGAGATTTGCCCCAATTCTGTGAACTTCCAATTCTTAAATGGTTATCTATAAGGTTCGATTTAAAGACTCTGCATTTAAACTTGATTTATCTGGTTCTTACCCACTGCACGGTCTTCACTCAATTGGACTCAGAGTGAAGAAATATGAGGCCGACGAATTGAATAAATTTGACCATGGAACTTGATCTCACGTATTAGTCTACAGGTAAATGATTCCGATTTGTTAAAGTGTGTTTGATTAAGAATCTCATTAGAATCCTTCTTAAATTAGTAAGTTGTGTCTTATAAACTCAAAAGATAGATAAGATTCTGACAAGTGATTGAAAGACTTGAGTCTGTTGCCGATAACTTCGCACTTGCTACAGAACCCTTTGTAAGCTCTGAGTCTATTAGGATTCCATTTACGACTTGCCGAGTGACTGTTTGACATGATTACTCAACTCTGACTGATCGTGTAGTCTGGAGAGGCACATGAGAATTTTGAATTGCATCAAGAGAGACGTTTACCCCGATCTGATTTAAAGAAACTTCGTCTGAGTCGACCGACCTGTTGCGCACGACTCCTACTGAGAGATGCCTCCATTCGGAATGTTCTTAAAGGGATTGTAAATTCTGAATTTTAAAGA
>CM070824.1:425000-432500 GCA_036326025.1 Chrosomus eos | reverse complement strand
TGAACATCGCACATCCTATGAATTCTTGTGAACGTGCTATCTAGTTAAAGGGTCTAGCAGTAAGGATTCCTGAATTTAAAAACTCTGCGTCAAAGATGAGACTGTTTGACCCGACGTGATTTGAACACGCAACCTTCTGATCTGGAGTCAGACGCGCTACCGTTGCACACGAGGTCCTTCACTACAGAGAATTTGCCCTCCAATTCTGTGAACTTGCGTATCTAGATAAAGGGTCTAGTAGTAAGGATTCCTGAATTTTATAAAAGACTTGAACACTTGATTGGAGTCAGAGGTACCGTTGCGCACGAGTCCTTCACTATAGAGATTTGCTCAATACGTGAACTTGCTTCTAGTTAAAGGGTCAGCAGTAAGGATTCCCGAATTCTAAAACGCTTGCGCTCAAGATGGATGTTGACCGACGGATACAGAGAATTTGCCCTCCAATTCTGTGAAATTGCTTATCTAGATTAAAGGGTCTAGTCAGTAAGGATTCCTGAATTTTAAAAAGACTTGCACTCAAAGATGAGACTGTTTGACCCGACGTGATTTGAACACGCAACCTTCTGATCTGGAGTCAGACGCGCTACCGTTGCGCCACGAGGTCCTTCACTATAGAGTATTTGCCCTCCAATTCTGTGAACTTGCTTATCTAGTTAAAGGGTCTAGTAGTAAGGATTCCTGAATTTATAAAAAGACTTGAACTTGCTTATCTGATCAGACCGCTACATGCGCCACGGTCCTTCACTACAGAGAATTGCCTCCAATTCTGTGAACTTCTTATCTATTAAAGGTCTAGCATAAGGATTCCTGAATTTTAAAACTGACTCAAAGTAGAGACTGTTTGACTCGACGTGATTTGACACGTACTTCTATTGGAGTCAGCGCTACCGTTGCGCCACAGGTCCTTCACTAGAGAATTTGCCCTCCAATTCTGTGAACTTGCTTATCTAGTTAAAGGGTCTAGCAGTAAGGATTCCTGAATTTTAAAAAGACTTGCACTCGAAAGATGAGACTGTTTGACCCCGACGTGATTTGAACACGCAACCTTCTGATCTGGAGTCAGACGCCTACCGTTGCGCCACGAGGTCCTTCACTACAGAGAATTTGCCCTCCAATTCTGTGAACTTGCTTATCTAGATTAAAGGGTCTAGTAGTAAGGATTCCTGAATTTTAAAAGATTGCACTCAAAGATGAGACTGTTGACCCCGACGTGATTTGAACACGCAACCTTCTATCTGGAGTCAGACGCGCTACCGTTGCGCCACGAGGTCCTTCACTATAGAGATTTGCCCTCCAATTCTGTGAACTTGCTATCTATTAAAGGGTCTAGCAGTAAGGATTCCTGAATTTATAAAAGACTTGCACTGAAAGATGAGACTGTTTGCCCCGACGTGATTTGAACACGCAACCTTTGATCTGAGTAGACGCGCTACCGTTGCGCACAGGTCCTTCACTACAGAGAATTTGCCCTCCAATTCTGTGAACTTGCTTATCTAGTTAAAGGGTCTAGCAGTAAGGATTCCTGAATTTTAAAAGACTGCGTCAAAGATGAGACTGTTTGACCCCGACGTGATTTGAACACGCAACCTTCTAATCTGGAGTCAGACGCGCTACCGTTGCGCCACGAGGTCCTTCACTACAGAGAATTTGCCCTCCAATTCTGTGAACTTGCTTATCTATTTAAAGGGTCTAGTAGTAAGGATTCCTCAATTTTATAAAAGACTTGAACTTCTTATCTGTAGTCAGACGCGCCACCGTTGTGCCACCAGGTCCTTCACTTCAGAGAATTTGCACTCCAATTCTGTGAACTTGCTTATCTATTTAAAGGGTCTAGTAGTAAGGATTCCTGAATCTTATAAAAGACTTGAACTTCTTATCTGGAGTCAGACACGCTACCAATGCGCCACGAGGTCCTTCACTACAGAGAAATTGCCCTCCAATTCTGTGAACTTACTTATCTAGTTAAAAGGTCTAGCACTAAGGATTCCTGAATTTTAAAAATGCTTGCACTCAAAGTAGAGACTGTTTGATCTCGACGTGATTTGAACACGTAACCTTCTTATCTGGAGTCAGACATGCTACCGTTGCACCACGAGGTCCTTCACTATAGAGAATTTGCCCTCCAATTCTGTGAACTTGCTTATCTAGTTAAAGGGTCTAGCAGTAAGGATTCCTGAATTCTAAAAAGACTTGCGCTCAAAGATGAGACTGTTTGACCCCGACGGAGTCACAGAGAATTTGCCCTCCAATTCTGTGAACTTACTTATCTAGTTAAAAGGTCTAGCACTAAGGATTCCTGAATTTTAAAATGCTTGCGCTCAAAGATGACACTGTTTGACCCCGACGTGATTTGAACACGCAACCTTCTGATCTGAAGTCAGACGCGCTACCGTTGCGCCACGAGGTCCTTCACTACAGAGAATTTGCCCTCCAATTCTGTGAACTTGCGTATCTAGATAAAGGGTCTAGTAGTAAGGATTCCTGAATCTTATAGAAGACTTGCACTCAAAGATGAGACTGTTTGACCCGACGTGATTTGAACACGCAACCTTCTGATCTGGAGTCAGACGCGCTACCGTTGCGCCACGAGGTCCTTCACTATTGAGTATGTGCCCTCCAATTCTGTGAACTTGCTTAGTTAAAGGGTCTAGCAGTAAGGATTCCTGAATTTTAAAAAGACTTGCACTGAAAGATGAGACTGTTTGACCCCGACGTGATTTGAACACGCAACCTTCTGATCTGGAGTCAGACGCGCTACCGTTGCGCCACAAGGTCCTTCACTACAGAGAATTTGCCCTCCAATTCTGTGAACTTGCTTATCTAGTTAAAGGGTCTAGCAGTAAGGATTCCTGAATTTTAAAAAGACATGCGGTCAAAGATGAGACTGTTTGACCCCGACGTGATTTGAACACGCAACCTTCTAATCTGGAGTCAGACGCGCTACCGTTGCGCCACGAGGTCCTTCACTACAGAGAATTTGCCCTCCAATTCTGTGAACTTGCTTATCTATTTAAAGGGTCTAGTAGTAAGGATTCCTCAATTTTATAAAAGACTTGAACTTCTTATCTGTAGTCAGACGCGCCACCGTTGTGCCACCAGGTCCTTCACTTCAGAGAATTTGCCCTCCAATTCTGTGAACTTGCTTATCTATTTACAGTTTTTTTCATTCGCTAACAAGCATTTGTCCAATCAGTTGACACATTTTCAAAACTCTAAACACAGTTAGCACAGCATCGGTCTTTTGTGACCATACCATTCACACATTTCATGTCGTTTTCACACAATATGCAGTCAGTGAACACATTTCCACAATGCTTACATTTTCTTAACAGACAAGCTATACCTCCCAACAAAATAATGGATTGTTTTTGTAGTATTTACAAATGTTACAGTTTTTTTATTCGCTTTGGTACTATTTTCACAAGTAAGGTGTACATTTTCAAAACTCTTAGTGCTAATATCACAACAGATCATCAAAAGTGCACCTTTTTCAAACATTTCATCATGTTTTCAATTGTGTTAGTACAATTCACAAAATCACAAAGTGTCCTTTTCACAACACAAAATAAGTGTTTCATCTACATAAATGTTTCACTCACAGTAACTGCCTTTCATAAAGCTCTTACTATCAAACTTTTGACTTGCATCTCTTTTTGTTCAGTTTAATACATTTGTCTATTATTTAATCCAACTGATCTTAATGGTTAATCAATGAATCATTTGGTACACCTATAGATTTCTATACAAATGAAACACGAAAAATTAGAATATTGTGCAAAAGTTCATGTATTTCAGTAATTAAATTTAAAAGGTGAAACTAATACATTTAGTATGGAACTACAGTATATACACATGCATGATTATACTTTTCAGAGGGCCGACATTTCTGTATTTACGTAAAATTCTTTTTTTTATTGATTTCATGTAATATTAAAATTTTCTGAGATTTTGAATTTGGGTTTTTCATAAGCTGTAAGCCATAATCATCAAAATTATAACTTTTGCACGATATTCAAAATTTTCGAGTTTCACCTGTAGATATTGATTCTATATTTCTATAGAACTTGTTTGCAATTTCCAATATGGATAACCAAATTTAATGAATTCTTATTCATTACATTCTTATTCTTATTCTTATTAGATTTATAGATAATAACCACCACTATGTTCAAAGTGTGTGCACACGCATGTGTGTGTGTCTGTGTGTGAGAGAGATACAGAGAAATTTGTCATTTGTGAAAACACTGTAAAGCAGAATAGAGTATGAGGGATAAAAACGGTCTATGACTGTAAAACATTAGATTGATTAGAGATGCATCAGTAGAATGGAGACAGATAGCATCAAATACAGCATTTTACATGTATGCCATGTGATACTGTAAACAGATTACCATGGTAGAGACTGCCACATTACTGTAACCCAACCTTCATCTGTAAAGGTCCACTACAGTAGAGATTCAGTCAAATGTATAGAGTGAAATCATTTACTGTATTGCCAGAAAACTCTGTTCTAGCACAGAACCTCATGGCTGTGTCACACTTCATCACAGCTTTTGATAACTCACTGCAAATGCTATTACAAACATTATGGATTCAGTTACATAAGTTAGGTAATGCATGTGTATTTTTTAATGTGACAACTAGCCTGTATTACTGTAATTATTTTAGCAACAAGGGTGATTTGAAACATGTGTCTTGCATTGTTTCCTGTTGAATGAACTGATTGTTAAAAGTACTAAATTGAAAGAAGATCATACTGTTGTGTTTCTGTGATTAAACCAAACGTTCTCATTACATATTACAATAATTTTATGTTTGAAACGATGATTATGTGGACTGAAAAGTGTATAACTGTAATGAAAGCATGAGGCCATGTTTTGAAAGAATGACTAGCTGCGTTACAAGTGTGATCAGTTTGGATTTTTGTACTAAGAGTTTTGAAAATGTACACCTTACTTGTGAAAATAGTACCAAAGCGAATAAAAAAAACTGTAACACACACCATCCCACAATAGCAAAAACAATATTCCAAACCTTAGATACAGTATAAAAACTTCTTGTTCTGCAATGATATCAGTTCAAAAACAATATATGTATATATTTCAGCTGAAAATAAACAAACAATTGAATTATTGACACACAGCTGATTTATGTTGGGTAAACTGGGCCAACCACAACTGATTCCAGTCTGGCTCAGTCTCAGTGGCAGGGGTTATTTTTTCTATTACATTGACACTTATACAGTAAAAGGAGGACTTTGAGGAGCGATGTTTTTGGAAACAGAAACAGAAAAAGACAAACACTGTAATGTATGGACGAGGAAGAATAAGAGCAAGGGGTCCAGGGAGAAGAGCAGGCCCAGTGAGAGATCCAGTGAGAGATGCAGTGAGAGATGCAGTGAGAGATGCAGTGAGAGATGCAGTGAGAGATGCAGGAGCAGTGAGAGATGCAGTGAGAGATGTAGTGAGAGATGCAGTGAGAGATGCAGGAGCAGTGAGAGATGCAGTAAGAGATGCAGGAGCAGTGAGAGATGCAGTGAGAGATGCAGTGAGAGATGCAGGAGCAGTGAGAGATGCAGGAGCAGTGAGAGATGCAGTGAGAGATGCAGTGAGAGATGCAGTGAGAGATGCAGGAGCAGTGAGAGATGCAGTGAGAGATGCAGTGAGAGATGCAGTGAGAGATGCAGTGAGAGATGCAGGAGCAGTGAGAGATGCAGTGAGAGATGCAGTGAGAGATGCAGTGAGAGATGCAGTGAGAGATGCAGTGAGAGATGCAGTGAGAGATGCAGGAGCAGTGAGAGATGCAGGAGCAGTGAGAGATGCAGGAGCAGTGAGAGATGCAGGAGCAGTGAGAGATGCAGTGAGAGATGCAGTGAGAGATGCAGTGAGAGATGCAGGAGCAGTGAGAGATGCAGTAAGAGATGCAGGAGCAGTGAGAGATGCAGTGAGAGATGCAGTGAGAGATGCAGTGAGAGATGCAGTGAGAGATGCAGTGAGAGATGCAGTGAGAGATGCAGTGAGAGATGCAGGAGCAGTGAGAGATGCAGTGAGAGATGCAGTGAGAGATGCAGTGAGAGATGCAGGAGCGAGATGCAGTGAGAGGTGCAGTGAGAGGTGCAGTGAGAGGTGCAGTGAGAGGTGTAGTGAGGTGCAATACCAAGCGGTTTTATCCCAGGTGCATCGCCTTGGATAATACCAGATGTGATGTTGATGAAAACATGTGGCCTAACCCTGAAAATCACAGAGATTAGATACAGTAATTTTGTGCTTTTTTTAGTTCCCCCCCCCCCCCCCTTTTTATCTGGGCTTTTTGCTGTTGCTTTTTTGTTCAGAATGCTCTTGTGTGTTTCATGGATATTTTGTTCATTGTAAGCAATACTGTAAAAAAATTCTGTTCTATCATACCATTGTAAGCAATACTGTAAAAAAATTCTGTTCTATCATACCGAGTTTCTACTGCACCTCCTGTAGTAAACAGTAAAGGAGGTGAGATTGCTTTTGCTTTAAAAGATTGCTTTTGAATGTGAACATTACTGTACATGTGGACATACAATTCCCAACCAAGAAATTTAGTGTAAAAACCGTGGATTGCATGTTTTGCATGCAAATACCTATAAAACCGAAACATAAAAGTCTATGCAGTTTTTGTAATGTCAACAATAGCCAGTATTTTGAAACCTGGTGTACTTTGATTGACTGCATGTACTTTGTGAAGTGAAAACAAGTGTTATTCTTTGACAGAATAATTTCATTTTGAGTCAGATTTCCAGTGTTTTGGTAAAGTTAGTGTGTGCAGAGAAAGATGTGTTCTGTTTTGAAATGAAGAGTTAGTATATATTTAACAAAATGTGTTTTTGAGAAGAAAATTATCCATTTGGCCAATTGTGTTTTATATGTGTGAGTCTGTGTTAAGAGTTTAGAAAAAGTATCTGAAGTATGGGTAAGCGCTTGTTAGCAATTGAAAAAAACTGTAAAGGGTCTAGTAGGAAGGATTCCTGAATCTTATAAAAGACTTGAACTTCTTATCTGGAGTCAGACGCGCTACCGTTGCGCCACGAGGTCCTTCACTACAGAGAATTTGCCCTCCAATTCTGTGAACTTGCGTATCTAGATAAAGGGTCTAGCAGTAAGGATTCCTGAATTCTAAAAAGACATGCGGTCAAAGATGAGACTGTTTGACCCCGACGTGATTTGAACACGCAACCTTCTGATCTGGAGTCAGACAGGTCCTTCACTATAGAGAATTTGCCCTCCAATTCTGTGAACTTGCTTATCTATTTAAAGGGTCTAGTAGTAAGGATTCCTCAATTTTATAAAAGACTTGAACTTCTTATCTGGAGTCAGACGCGCTACCGTTGCGCCACGAGGTCCTTCACTATAGAGAATTTGCCCTCCAATTCTGTGAACTTGCTTATCTAGTTAAAGGGTCTAGCAGTAAGGATTCCTGAATTCTAAAAAGACTTGCGCTCAAAGATGAGACTGTTTGACCCCGACGGAGTCA
>CM070824.1:337500-417500 GCA_036326025.1 Chrosomus eos | reverse complement strand
CACTCAAAGTAGAGACTGTTTGACCTTGACGTGATTTGAACACGTAACCTTCTTATCTGGAGTCAGACGCGCCACCGTTGCGCCACCAGGTCCTTCACTACAGAAAATTTGCCCTCCAATTCTGTGAACTTGCTTATCTAGTTAAAGGGTCTAGCAGTAAGGATTCCTCAATTTTAAAAAAACATGCGCTCAAAGATGAGACTGTTTGACCTCGACATGATTTGAACACGCAACCTTCTGATCTAGAGTCAGACGCGCCACCGTTGTGCCCCCAGGTCCTTCACTTTAGAGAATTTGCCCTCCAATTCTGTGAACTTGCTTATCTATTTAAAGGGTCTAGTAGTAAGGATTCCTAAATTTTAAAAAAACATGCGCTCAAAGATGAGACTGTATGACCCAGACGTGATTTGAACACCCAACCTTCTGATCTAGGAGTCAGGCGCGTCACCGTTGCGCCACCAGGTCCTTCACTACAGAAAATTTGCCCTCCAATTCTGTGAACTTGCTTATCTAGTTCAAAGGTCTAGCACTAAGGATTCCTGAATTTTCTAAAAGACTTGAACTTCTTATCTGGAATCAGACGCGCTACCGTTGCGCCACGAGGTCCTTCACGTCAGAGAATTTGCCCTCCAATTCTGTGAACTTGCTTATCTAGTTAAAGGGTCTAGTAGTAAGGATTCCTGAATTTTAAAAAATAATTGACCTTCTGATCTGGAGTCAGGCGCGCCACCGTTGCGCCACCAGGGGGCTGTTCCATAAACCAAGATTAGAGTATAAGCCAGGCTTATTTCGGTTAGTCAGGCTTATTTTTGGTAGATTCGGTTTCATAAATCAAACTTAAAATAGTTCAAACTCAGTTACCCTGGCAACTTATGCTGGGAAACTAGCCTGGTCCAGGGCAGGCTAACTGTCAGGCTAAGCCTCAGTTGTTACACAGATCCTCAACACTGAGCGACAAGAACACAATGATATTACCACTGACACTCTCTAATACCATTATTGGACTTTATTAACCACTATTAGTCCAAAAATAAATACACAGTATACAGAAAATAAACTTAAATAAGGCTACAATATAGACAATATAGACACATATATAAGGCGTTTTAAAGTTGTCCGTTTAGGACATGTCATTTTTGTAATAAAGACATTTTAATTAAGGAGTGCCTCGGTTAACAGAGAATTCTTTCTCTACACTGTCTCTTATATATATATATATATACTGTATTTATAGATATAGATATATCGATAGATAAATACAATATACATACTACAGGTTTTGTTTTTTTACTGGCTAAATGTTTTGTGCCCAAGATATAATTAGATTGTTTTAAAGATTTATGAATACATTTCTCTCTGGTCTTATTTGGCAGTTTGTCTGGTTTTTGTTTTAGTACATGTTTATGATTATTAGAAGAAAATTAGAACACAATCTAAAAAAAAAAATATTTTTAAAGCAGAAGTTAAAATCACAAAATCAAAAAATAAATAATTACAAAAGTACAGTATAAATTTTAACTGATAAGATTAATTATCAGAAAATCTAAATATCAGTGAACAAAAACAATTTCTAAAGCTAGGTCTTCTAAACATTAGATCGCTCACACCTAAGGCGGTTATTGTAAATGAAATGGTCACAGATAATAATTTCGATGTTCTGTGCCTTACTGAAACCTGGCTTAAACCAAATGATTATTTCGGTCTAAATGAGTCTACTCCACCAGGATACTGTTATAAGCATGAGCCTCGTCTGATCGGTCGTGGCGGCGGTGTTGCAACAATCTATAGAGATATTCTTAATGTTACTCAGAAAACTTGTCATAGGTTTAATTCGTTTGAAGTACTTGTGCTAAATGTTACGCTCTTAGATGTAAGAAAGAAATCCTTATTATCTCTAGCATTGGCTACCGTATATAGACCTCCAGGGCCATATACTGATTTCCTAAAAGATTTTGCAGACTTTCTCTCAGACCTATTGGTCAATGTAGATAAAGCAATAATTATTGGCGACTTTAACATACACGTAGATAATACAAATGATGCGTTAGGGGCTGCGTTTAGAGATCTATTAAACTCTTTTGGGGTGAAGCAAAACGTCAGTGGTCCCACTCATCGGCTAAATCATACACTAGATTTAATTATTTCATATGGAACCGATCCAACCGATATAGATATTATACCGCAAAGTGACGATCTCACTGATCATTACATGGTAACTTGCATAATACGCACTGCTGAAATTTGTCATGTTGCACCACGTTATAGACCAGGCAGAACAATCCTTCCAACCACTATAGATAGATTCTCAAATAGCTTACCTGATCTATCTCAGCTGCTCAGTAAACCCAAACAAACAGATGAACTAGAGGAAATGACTAGCAGTATGAGCAACATTTTCTCTAGTACACTAGATATTGTTGCACCAATTAGATTAAAAAAGGTTAGAGAGAAAACTAAAACACCATGGTACAACAGTGCTACGCATGCTATCAAGAGAGAAACTCGTAACTTAGAGCGTAAATGGAAACGAACTAATTTAGAGGTCTTCAGAATCGCGTGGAAAGACAGTATGTCACGTTATAAAAGGGCTCTAAAATCAGCCAGGGCTGAGCATATCCGCAAATTAATTGAAAATAACCAAAATAATCCAAGGTTTTTATTTAACACCGTGGCTAGACTAACAAATAATCAGACATCTCCAGAGCAAAATATTCCGTTACAATATAGTAGTAATGATTTTATGAATTACTTCAATGAGAAAATAGAAAGCATCCGAAACACAATTGTAAATGTACAATCCTCTATGGTGTCTTATGACTCGGCCTCAATTATGGCCCCTTTAGAACAACTACACCGCTTTACAACTATAGGACAGGAAGAACTAAATAAACTAATCATTGCATCTAAACCAACAACATGTTTATTAGATCCAATACCCACTAAACTACTGAAAGAAGTGTTACCTGTAGTGGAAGAGCCTCTTCTCAATATTATTAACTCGTCTTTATTTTTAGGTCACGTTCCAAAAATATTCAAACTGGCAGTAATAAAACCTCTCATTAAGAAACCGCAATTAGATCCAAATAACCTAGCAAATTACAGACCCATCTCAAATCTTCCATTTATGTCTAAAATACTAGAAAAAATTGTGTCCGCTCAATTGTACTCTTTCTTGCAAAAAAAATGATATCTACGAAAAATTTCAGTCGGGATTCAGACCGCATCATAGCACAGAAACTGCGCTCGTTAAAATTACAAATGATTTACTCTTAGCCTCTGACCAAGGCTGTATCTCAATACTAGTTCTACTTGATCTTAGCGCCGCGTTCGACACTATAGATCATAAAATACTCTTAGATCGACTACAAAACTACACTGGTGTTCAGGGACAGGCATTAAGCTGGTTTAGATCGTACTTATCAGACCGTTACCATTTCGTCTGTTTAAATGGGGAAAAATCAAAGATAACATCAGTAGACTATGGAGTGCCGCAAGGATCTGTCCTAGGCCCTCTGCTATTCTCAATATATATGATGCCACTTGGTAATATTATAAGAAAACATGGAATTAGTTTTCACTGTTATGCTGATGACACTCAATTATATATCTCATCACGACCAGATGAAAACACTAACTTATCTAACTTGACAGAGTGTCTAAAAGATATAAAATGCTGGATGACGTGTAATTTCCTGCTATTAAATTCAGATAAAACGGAGGTATTACTTATTGGTCCAAAAAACTACCCACAAAATCCCTTACAATACAACTTTAATTTAGAAGGATGTCCTGTTACTTTATCGACTACAGTAAAAGACCTGGGTGTTATACTAGACCGCAACTTGACTTTCGAAAATCATATCTCATATGTTACAAGAACAGCCTTTTTCCACCTTAGAAACATTGCTAAGCTACGTAACATGCTATCTGTTTCAGATGCAGAAAAGTTAGTTCATGCATTCATAACCTCGAGACTAGATTACTGTAATGCTTTATTAGCTGGTTGTCCTGCATCCTCAATAAACAAACTACAGTTAGTGCAAAATGCAGCCGCTAGAGTTCTTACTAGATCAAGAAAATATGATCATATAACACCAATTTTATCATCTCTACACTGGTTACCTATTAAGTTCCGTATCAATTACAAAGTATTACTATTGACTTATAAAGCTCTAAATGGTTTAGCTCCTGTGTATTTAACAGACCTTCTATCGCCCCACAATCCATCGCGCTCTTTAAGATCACAAAATTCGAGGCTTCTGGTCGTTCCTAGGATATCTAAGTCTACTAAAGGAGGGAGGGCGTTCTCACATTTATCTCCTAAACTCTGGAATAGCCTTCCTGATATTGTTCGAGACTCAGACTCGCTGTCCCAGTTTAAAACTAGATTAAAGACGCATCTCTTTAACCAAGCATTCACTTAATGCTTACCTTTTATACTACTTCTGAATCAGTTCGAATGCATTAATATTATGAACATCAGCTATGCTAATTATTTCCCATCTGTCTTTCTGCTGTTATCTCGGGACGCTAGTCCCGAGGTAAATAGCGTTCGTCAGCTCCAGTTTGTATCCAGCCTCTCACGAAGACTTCAGATGCCCCAACACCTGTGGAGAGACGACTAAACGCCGGTGGAGAGACGACTCGACGCCTGTGAAGAGACGACTAAACACCGGCGATATGTTATGCCTAAATTTATACATGATTAACTAACTGTATTTTTCTTTGTACATTTCTGAAATGCACTTTCTGTAAAGCTGCTTTGAGACAATGTGTATTGTGAAAAGCGCTATACAAATAAACTTGAATTGAATTGAATTGAATTAATCTGAGCTTAGTAATTGACAGTATATTAGCCTACATTTGATTTACCCCAAATACACTTGTAGGTTTAAAATTCTAAATAAGGGACATATAATGTCCAACTAACAAATATTTTAGCAAATATATATATATATATATATATATATATATATATATATATATATATATATATATATATATATATATATATATATATATATATATTATGTACTTTATTATGTCTTTCAATTCAAACACATTTAACACAATTATACAAACAGTTGGACAGTTCCTTTAAAGACATCATATTTTCCCCCAATAAATATTCCTTATTTTTCCTTCTACTTTTTTTTCTTTTGTGATAATACCCACCAACACATAAATAAAATAATAAATACATAAAAAAATATAACATTCACATATATCAAACTCTTATAATGACACATTATTCCTTTTAGTTATTCAAGTAATATTATTTAAATATCAAATATTCAATATTAAATAAGTAAATAAATAAAATAACAAATAACTAGAAATAAAAGGGAAGGTTACATAAAAATGTAGTTAATGTAGGCTAATATATATTCCTTTATTTTATGGAATATTCTATGATTTTAGAGTTGCACATATCTTTTCAAAATGTATACATTTGTTCTTAATTTAATGTTATCCTCTCCATAATGTAGGCTACTTTAGAAACTAAATCTAACCACTTTAAAACTGGGGAATCTTGCTTTCTCAAAAAAATTATTGCATTAAAAGCTGTAATTCTAAGCATTCTAAATAAGTAGGCTACACATCATCTTTATTACGTAGCATAGATCCTATACCCAAAACTATATTTTGTGTCTTTATATATTTAGTTTCTTAAAAAAAAATCTTCCCTGAATTAGGCTACTTCTGTTCAATTTCTTTTTTTTATTAGAAGTATAAAATATATGAGTGTAATGAGCTAGAAATTCACTGCAACTTATCCAACTTCCTAAAGATAATCCTCGTGTTATAAAATATCGCATATTAATTTTCCAAGCAAAATGTATATTTTAGTCAGAATTATTGCAGACCTATTTGGCGCATGCGCGCAGCAGCGCTCGTTCAATATGAAGATTAGTAGCAAAATGGATACATTTGCACGACTTTCTAACATTTACAGATGGAGAATATAACTGTATAATGTAAGTTTTGCACTGAGGGGGAAAAAAAACATGTCACAAATGCATAAAACTGCACAAAATATACGCTGTTTGATGGTGGATCGATTTGATCCACGATCGACCTCTAGGGCTGCTTCAGAAACGCGTGCACGCGCAATTATCTAGACTAGATAAACCTGGATCAAATTAGTGAGATTGCGTGAGCTTCAATTACCTTTTATGGAACCACTTTAGCCCCAACTTATTTATTAGGCTCATTCAAGTCCGGTTTTGGAGTTTAATCCCCGCTTTTCTAAGCGTCTTTTATGGAACAGCCCCCAGGTCCTTCACTACAGAAAATTTGCCCTCCAATTCTGTGAACTTGCTTATCTAGTTAAAGGGTCTAGCAGTAAGGATTCCTGAATTTTAAAAAGACTTGCGCTCAAAGATGAGACTGATTGACCCCAACGTGATTTGAACACGCAACCTTCTGATCTGGAGTCAGACACGCTACCGTTGCGCCACGAGGTCCTTCACTATAGAGTATTTGCCCTCCAATTCTGTGAACTTGCTTATCTAGTAAAAGGGCCTAGTAATGAGGATTCCTGAATTTTCTAAAAGACTTAAACTTCTTATCTGGAATCAGACGCGCTACCGTTGCGCCACGAGGTCCTTCACTTCAGAGAATTTGCCCTCCAATTCTGTGAACTTGCTTATCTAGTTAAAGGGTCTAGTAGTAAGGATTCCTCAATTTTATAAAAGACTTGAACTTCTTATCTGGAGTCAGATGCGCTACCGTTGCGCCACAAGGTCCTTCACTAAAGAGAATTTGCCCTCCAATTCTGTGAACTTGCTTATCTAGTTAAAGGGTCTAGTAGTAAGGATTCCTGAATCTTATAAAAGACTTGCACTCAAAGTAGAGACTGTTTGACCTCGCCGTGATTTGAACATGTAACCTTCTGATCTGGAGTCAGACACGCTATCGTTGCGCCACGAGGTCCTTCACTATAGAGTATTTGCCCTCCAATTCTGTGAACTTGCCTATATAGTTAAAGGGCTAGATAAGGATTCCTGAATTTCAAAAGACTTGAACTTCTATCTGAATCAGACCGCTACCGTTGCGCCACGAGGTCCTTCACTCAGAGAATTTCCCTCCAATTCTGTGAACTTACTTATCTAGTTAAAGGTCTAGCACTAAGGATTCCTGAATTTTAAAAATCTTGCGCTCAAAGATGAGACTGTTTGACCCCGAGTGATTTGAACAGCAACCTTCTATCTGGAGTCAGACCGCTACGTTGCGCCACGAGGTCTTCATAAGAGATTTGCCCTCCAATTCTGTGAACTTGCTTACTAGTTAAAGGCCTAGTAAAAGGATTCCTGATTTTAAGACTGAACTTCTTATCTGGATCAGCGCGCTACCGTTGCGCCACGAGGTCCTTCATTAGAGAATTTGCCCTCCAATTCTGTGAACTTGCTTATCTAGTTAAAGGTCTAGTATAAGGATTCCTGAATTTTAAAAGACTTGCCGAAAGTAGAGACTGTTTGACCCCGACGTGATTTGAACACGCAACCTTCTGATCTGGAGTCAGACGCGCTACGTTGCGCACGAGGTCCTTCACTAAAAGAATTCTCCTAAAATTCTGTGAACTTGCTTCTAGTTAAAGGTCAGCAGTAAGGATCCTGAATTTTAAAACTTGACTTGCATCAAGTAAGCTGTTGGACCGATTTTAAAGGCTAACTTCTTATCTGGAGTCAGACGCGCTACCGTTGCGCCACAGGTCCTTCACTAGAGAATTTGCCCTCCAATTCTGTGAACTTGCTTATCTAGTTAAAGGGCCATTAAAAGATTTCAAAGATGAATTTTACTGGAATGACGCACCTTCACGAGCTATCAGAACTTACCTATTCGGAGTTCATTAAATGCCTCAATTTGGAATTCTATCTTAAAAAGTGCCTAATAGGACTGATTTATATAAAATTAACTTCTGATCTGGAGTCAGACCGCTACGTTGCGCCACGAGGTCCTTCACTATAGAGATTTGCCCTCCAATTCTGTGAACTTCTATCTAGTTAAAGGGTCTAGCAGTAAGGATTCCTGAATTTAAAAAGACTTGCGCTCAAAGATGAGACTGTTTGACCCCACGTGATTTGAACAGCAACCTTCTGATCTGGAGTCAGACGCGCTACCGTTGCGCCACAGGTCCTTCACTAAGAGAATTTGCCCTCCAATTCTGTGAACTTGCTTATCTAGTTAAAGGGTCTAGATAAGGATTCCTGAATTAAAATGTTCTAAAGAGCTTGAGACTTTTAACTTCTTGAGTCAGACGCTACCGTTGCGCCACGAGGTCCTTCACTAAGAGATTTGCCCTCCAATTTGTGAACTTCTTATCTAGTTAAAGGTCTAGATAAGGATTCCTGAATTTTAAAAACTTGCCTCAAAGAGAGACTGTTTGACCCGAGTGATTTGAACATGTAACCTTCTGATCTGGAGTCAGACGCTACGTTGCGCCACAGGTCCTTCACTATAGAGTATTTGCCCTCCAATTCTGTGAACTTGCTATCTAGTTAAAGGCTAGAGTAAGGATTCCTGAATTTTAAAGACTGCAAATGAGACTGTTTGACCCGACTGTTTGAACGCCCTTCTGATCTGGATCAGACGCGCTACCGTTGCGCCACGAGGTCCTTCACTAGAGAATTTGCCCTCCAATTCTGTGAACTTGCTTATCTAGTTAAAGGGTCTAGCAGAAGGATTCCTGAATTTAAAAAGCTGAATTTTAAAAAGACTTGCACTCAAAGATGAGACTGTTTGACCCCGACGTGATTTGAACACGCAACCTTCTGATCTGGAGTCAGACGCGCTACGTTGCGCCACGAGGTCCTTCACTATAGAGAATTTGCCCTCCAATTCTGTGAACTTGCTATTAGTTAAAGGGTCTAGCAGTAAGGATTCCTGAATTTTTAAAAGACTTGCAGCTGAAAGATGAGATGTTTGACCCGACGTGATTTGAACACGCAACTTCTGATCTGGAGTCAGACGCGCTACCGTTGCGCCACGAGGTCCTTCACTACAGAGAATTTGCCCTCCAATTCTGTGAACTTGCTTATCTATTAAAGGGTCTAGCAGTAAGGATTCCTGAATTTATAAAAGACTTGACTTCTATACGAGTTGACGCACCGTTGCGCCCAGGTCCTTACCAGAGAATTGCCTAGATCTGTGAACTTGTTACTATTAAGGGTCTGTGTAAGATCTGATCTAAATGATTCTGGAGTCAGACGCGCATACCGTTGCGCCACGAGGTCCTTCACTAAGAGAATTTGCCCTCCAATTTAAAGGGTCTAGTAGTAAGGATTCCTCAATTTTATAAAAGACTTGAACTTCTTATCTGGAGTCAGACGCACTACCGTTGCGCCACAAGGTCCTTCACTATAGACCTATAGTACCAAAGTAGAGACTGTTTGACCTCGACGTGATTTGAACATGTAACCTTCTGATCTGGAGTCAGACACGCTATCGTTGCGCCACGAGGTCCTTCACTATAGAGTATTTGCCCTCCAATTCTGTGAACTTGCCTATCTAGTTAAAGGGTCTAGCAGTAAGGATTCCTGAATTTTAAAAAGACTTGCGCTGAAAGATGAGACTGTTTGACCCCGAAGTGATTTGAACACGCAACCTTCTGATCTGGAGTCAGACGCGCTACCGTTGCGCCACGAGGTCCTTCACTATAGAGAATTTGCCCTCCAATTCTGTGAACTTGCTTATCTAGTTAAAGGGTCTAGCAGTAAGGATTCCTGAATTTTAAAATGACTTGCGCTCAAAATTGAGCCTGTTTGACCCCGACGTGATTTGAGCACGTAACCTTCTGATCTGGAGTCAGACGAGGTCCTTCTCTAAAGAGAACTTGCCCTCCAATTCTGTGAACTTGCTTATGTAGTTATAGGGTGTAGCAGTAAGGATTCCTGAATTTTGGACGTGATTTCTTTTGATCCTGATCTGGGGCCTCATTTATAAACGTTGCGTGCGCACAAAAGAAGGCGTACGCCGCTCTCTACGCAATAATTGGTATTTATAAAAAGCAAACTTGACGGGAAAATGTGCGGTCCTTCACGCACGACCCAGGCGTACGCACAAAAATGGCTGAAATGAGGCAATTTCACAAAGCACAAAGCAAGTATTAGCCTACAATTAACAGCCTACTACACGAACACCTGTTTGATCGATCTGCAGTGTAAAACAAACAAAATCAAACGAAGATTATAACAGAAATGCAAATTAACACATATTTGCAAAAAGAAAAGTGAAATATGTTCTGCAATAATATTGGCATGTTATGCAATTCATCCTCATAACACATCTGTAGCTTGTCAGATGCAATCAAATGGATGGAAATAAAATGCCACTAGGCCTATGCCATCACAATAATGGAGCGCTAGACGCTTTTTTGCATCGACTTTGATGTCCGACCATTTCTGTTTTATTTCGGCCACGGTCCGAGGTTGTGAGGCTGCAGCATTAACGGCGTCTCCAACCTTTTGCCACTCAAGTGCCTTTTTGGCATTAGTAATGCCCACACTGTGCCCTCCAAACAACATTTTACTCCTCTTTTCCACCTCGCCAACGATAATTTCTACTTGACATTGAGTGAAGTTAAGTTTCTTGGTTTTCCTCTCTGTATTTGCCATGATTTCGCAATCGATGAATATTAAATTGTGGGCATTTCACGGACTATTTATGGGCAACTATGGGCGTTTCACGGACTATTTAATGGGCAACTCTGGGCGTGACATGAAGCCGCAAAAGCTGCGCTACACTTAGAATTGATTGTGATTTATTAAGGGAAAGCTGCGTAGGATGTGCGTGCACACGGTTTTATAAATCCGAATATTTCTGTACGTACGCACGTCCTATGTTTCATCCGTACGCCACTTCTGACGCAAATCCTACGCAAAGTTTTATAAATGAGGCCCCTGGAGTCAAAATGTAACCCATAATTTCTAATGTTGTTACTTTTTCCACCTTTCCATGTGTTTCTCTCCTTCTGTGAATTATGCTTGAGTCATGTCTTTTTGATTTGCTTTAATACCACTGTCCTAATTGTTCTGAAAGTATATTGTTATTTTTTGTTATGTGTTTTTTTCTTAAAAAGGGAGAGGCTCAGGCTATTATAAAAGTGTTATCAGAGTATTTTTCAATCATAAGTGTACATGTTAATCTCTAAAATGAATGAATCCTCACATTTTCAGATATAAAATATGCATGTACATTTTGTACCAGGCCCAAAAATGTCTTACTGTGGGTTCTGAGTAATGAATCATTTTAGACGTTGACTCTAACAATGCGAAACACAAGTAAAAAACTGATTTCACAACTTTTGTCCATTCAGTAAATACACCAACTGGGCTGCGGTTAATGTGGGAGATCCAGCTTTCAGAAGAGTCCTCTAGCAGAGGCAGTCTCATTCTGCTTAATGCTGAGCCGGTCACGAATGTGGAGCTCCACACAAACATATGCAGCATTTTTTATTGATAGAATCCACTACACAAAGGCATATATTAACATAATTAATGTATCCACTCAACGATTCAATGAAGACGATGAACCGAAGATACTCTATACTCCTTTCAATATTTATCTGTCAAGTTTATACAATGCTGGCTCAGGTGAGTGATATTTATTATGTATTAGATAAATAACAGAAAACTAGTGCTTTGTTTTTGTTTAATTTAAGATTCTGTAACCTGAAAAAGAGCAAAGAGTAGGAGTTCACTATGATATTTTACGGCAAGCCAACTATCAGACCTGTCTCAGGACACGAAACAGCAGAAAATGTTAAACTCAGTTGCTTAAGTCTCGTTTCAGTACAAAGGAGTTCATTCAGAGTAGATCAAGGGTTAAAGCTAAACGCATATGTATGTCATTGTATTTTGGCCACTCTTATTATTATAATGCCGAACGAGATGATGGTATCAAATTATTCATAAGCTACTGCAAAAGTATTTATTGTAAATGCATCTGAATTTGTAGGAAGCCTGACAGCAGCACCAGTCCAGTTTTTTTTTTCTTGTATGATAAAATATACACAAAATGAGTCCATATATTTTAAGTTCTTGTCTTTGACATATGGGCAATATAAACTCTTGAAATTAAATTGTGAAAAGTCTTTCAGTCTGACAGACTGTAGGCTTACTGTGTGACTATTGCACATTTTTAATCTAGTCTACACAACCACTCTATTCAGAGAGATTTGAGGATAAACAACATGGACTGTTTATATGTACTCTTAAAGAGAACACTGTTACACCCAGCATCTCTGGCCACCGCTGCTAACGCGTCTGCAACACTGCTACTCTATCAGTGAACGCTTTACAGGAAGATTAAATATTTATCCGGCTTACAGAAGTCTTGCAAGATGAAAACATGACATGAAAAAGGAAAACATAGTGCCGTTCCCCTCAGAACAGCCAATGAGAGGGAAGGATCATCTTACATATAAGTTACGGTTATCGTCAGCATGAAATAATTAAATGTTCACATGAGTTTGTTGATTATCAAAATAAAATACAAAATGCTTATGCTCCAGAACTCAAACCTTAGAAGGTTTGGTAGGATCTCAAAGTAGCAAACTTCAAGGTCATAGTGAAGAACCAGCCACATTATTGTTGGCATGTTCAGGTTTGTTAACGGACTGGACTTTCGAGCAGTGTGAGTTCATAACCATAATCCCACAATCAGCGTCCAGAGCAGGTCAGAGGTCAGAGGTCATGTGTGCCATATCTGTGATTGTAGACTAAAAAAAGAAACAAGAACAGAATTACAATCCTTGACATTGACTTGGCACATTTTAAAATTATTTTAGAAGCTTTTAGATAAAAAATATATGGAGGTTATACAGGGTGTATTGATCGATTGATGGACAGACAGATCGGCAAACGCTATCTCACGACTAAAGTGATTAAAAGGTAAGAATTCGTACGACCTCACTCGTACCAATTTGTACGATTTGTCTTACCCCACGAGATGGGTAGGTTTAGGGGTGGGGTCAGGGGTAGGTCATTCATACCAATTCATACGAATTGGGCAACTCGTAAAATATGTACGATTTAGCAAAATCTTACTAATTCGTACGAGTGAGGTCGACGAATTAGGTTGTGTGTTTCCATTTGAAATATACATCAGAAATATCGTAAATATCATCAATGTATTACCATTTCAAAATGCAATTCAGACATCTGAGATTTCTGTCTATTAAGTAACTTTTGTGTCTGTGATTGAATAGTTTTAAGGAAAAAAACAAGCAATATTTCATGTTAGATCATAAAAGTTTCATGATAACGAGATCCATTGACACCAATTACTGTGGAACATGAACCAACCATAAGATATTATAGGAATCTAATATTTCTTGATCATTCAGACACTCTTTCTAAGGGTTGAGTACCACTTTTCCAGACCATGTTTTCAGATTTGTCATTACTATATGTATGCAGACCCTTGTAATAAATGAATCTACATGAGAAGGAAATATATAAGGAGTTTTAAATCCTTTGTTTTCCTTTTCACAGTGAGCCAGGCGAGGAACACTGCAGCTAATGTTTTACTGTACTTTACTGTAGTTTTTGTTGATATTTATGATTAATGTCATTGACGGAGATTAAAGTAATGTTCATACAGACAATGAATGCACAATGCAATATTTTGAACACTGGACAGCCTGTGTAATGTTATGACCGTTTTGAAATTAGTGGGTAACGCTATGTTGATAGTCAATTTTAGATATTCTACTAACTATGAGTAACTGTGCAACTACATGTCAACTAGCAGCCTTTAGAGTATTAGTACTGTCTGCTTACTTAAATAGGTCATCATCACTTAATCCTTGATACTTGACTTCTCGATTGTTGAAAAGAGAATCCTGATGCAGTTTGTTGAGGCTTTAGTGGATCTTTGCTGGAAGTTGTTTTGATGAGACACAGAACCGGTTTGATGCCGAGGGTCTGATGAATGAAGACGTGAATCTGAACCTTTGTGTTCTTAAAGTGTAAATTGCAGGTTAACCACCACAATCAATTAATGTGTAAATAAAGTGCTCAATATGTATATATTTAAACATTTCTGTCTTAAAATAACATTTATTGGGGTTTCTTCAAAGGTACCGTGTTTTTTACAGTAACTGTGATGACGTCATAACAGGGAGCCGCAACCTATACTCTGCTAGATTACCACTGTTTGTGGCTTGACTATGGAGAACGGGGAGGTGGAAAACCATCAAATTTTTGATGGACCACAGCCTTATAATTTTGAACGAGTCAGGCGTGAGAGAGGGGAGGAAATGGCGCTTTTGCTAGCATCTGCTGACAGAACGCGATATATTGCCTCTGCTAAAACGCTACTAATTTGCGATGCTCATTGTCAGAAAGAAACAGAGATATGGCGGCAAATCAATGACAATAATAAACGAGCGTTCAATCACAACTGACTTCCGGAAAAGGGGAGTCCCGCCCCTCAACTGTCAAAAATAAAATTGTTCGAGCGAGCAAAAGGAGCAGGCGAGAGCAGATCAAGCGCGAGAGCGTGTGGAATGATCAATTGCGCGCGCGAGGGCGTGTGGTATGATCAATCCGCGCGCGAGGGCTTGCATTGCGTGCAGAGGAGATGTCATGAGCGCGCGCAGGGCTTGAATGAGCTCGCGAGTTCCCGTTTCCTCACGTGTAGATCTGTTATAGGTGGTTTGCAGTCACGTGATTG
Source organism: Chrosomus eos (assembly GCA_036326025.1). Classification (NCBI taxonomy): domain Eukaryota; kingdom Metazoa; phylum Chordata; class Actinopteri; order Cypriniformes; family Leuciscidae; genus Chrosomus; species Chrosomus eos. Next base: position 402,821 of record CM070824.1, on the reverse strand, counting down.
TGTTGACGCGCGAAATTCAGATGGAGGGCAGGAAGTGAAGAGTGCAATGGACGAGATGGAGGAAAGTCCGTACTGTACTACTTTTGAGGCTATTACAAGAGAAATATATAAACAGAAAATCGAAACATATGTTGGACATGATCCTTACGTTATGAAGAGGACCGATTTTCAACTGAATTGAGAGATTTGCCTGCCATCGAGGCGGTAGATATCAGCAACTACCTCGTCTTACAGACATACTTTGACTTTACAAAGTTTGGAAACTGGTACGTTACACAAACAGCCACATAAGTGTATTTAAACACCTGAATTATGTAATTATAAGCCACATAAATAATGTATTAACTCACATTTGACGAAGTGACCACTGCACACACACACACGGGCTCCTCCCGACCGCAGACGTAGGTTTGCAAGGCATTTTCCCCGGTGTTTTTCTGTCAATTTCTTGTATTTTTCCCCCTTATGAACAACAACTTTTGGCACACGATAAAAAACTCCTCGTGGTTTGATCGATTTGAGCAACCATAAACGACGCAAAACATAGGCATTTTGAGTTTGTTATAGTGCTTCCTAAATATAGAAAATCACTTCCTGCCCTCCATCTGCATTTCGCGCCATGGCAACGCAGTGGCGTGACGTCACGTGAAAACAAGCTATTCGCTCGCGAAAGTCATTTACCGCGCGCGCCAGCATCAGCTGTGCGCTCGTTTATTATTGTCATTGATTTGCCGCCATACAGAGATAGGTGTGATGCCACCCAATGGAATCAGCAGTGGAGGTGTGCTGCCGTGAGGTGAACGCGAACTTGGGAGTTTAGTGGAGCAGCTCGACCCGCGACCGGCAAATCTGATGTGCCTCACGCAGCATCCTGGTTTTGACGCATGCCCGTTTGTTTTGCGAATAGCTTATTCTCATTTCAGGCAGGATCACGGTCCTCATGAAGCCAGCACACACGTGTGTGTTGTGTTTACAATTGAGTTATTCCATTCATCACTGCTGAATCTAAAAAGAAAGCTTGCCGTTAGACGGTAACTCTAGGTTGCTTGCCGCTTGGAGTCCCTGATATGACGTCACGCCCAACTTAGCGGAAGGGAGGGGGAGTGCTAAAAAACACGGTAAAAATACCAAATTTTCCTATAATATTCAGCATTTTGGTATAAAAAACATACAAAACAATGTTGGGCGGTTCTTACCTTTAAGCACATTGCATTATCTCGTAAAAAATTAACCTGCAATTTACACTTTAAGGCCCGTTCACACCCAGCACGATAAAGATATAATTCTAAAATCCCCAGCTAACAATTTTTGGTTCCCAGAACGTTCTCAGAACGTTAGATTTTGGTTCCCAGAACGTTCTCAGAACGTTAGTTTTTGGTTCTCAGAACGTTATTTTTTTATGGTTTGTTTTTGGTTAGCCAGGAAAGTTTTCTTAACGTTCTCAGAACGTTTGTTTTTGGTTCCCAGAACGTTCTCAGAACGTTTGTTTTTGGTTCTCAGAAAGTTAGTTTTTGGTTCCCATAAAGTTCTAAGAACGTTCGTTTTTAGTTCCCAGAACGTTCGTTTTTGGTTCCCATAAAGTTAGTTTTTGGTTCTCAGAACGTTAGTTTTTTGGTTCTCAGAATGTTAGTTTTAGGTTCTCAGAACGTTCGTTTTTGGTTCTCAGAACGTTAGTTTTTGGTTCTTAGAAAGTTAGTTTTTGGTTCTCAGAAAGTTAGTTTTTGGTTCTCAGAACGTTAGTTTTTGGTTCTCAGAAAGTTAGTTTTTGGTTTCCAGAACGTTAGTTTTTATGGTTTGTTTTAAGGTAGCCAGTAAAGTTTTCTTTACGTTCAACAACAATTTTTTTTTTACTTTAATAAAATACAACAGTAAATCTATAAATAATCAACCTGTACAGTCCATGTTTTTGCCGATTCATTGTTTAAAAACACACACACAAAAAAACACAATCATGGATTGATGGCTATGCATCACATTCAAAACATGAGCAAAAGGCTAGTGGTTAAAATAACTTTATTTTAAGATGAGAAAAACAATCAGACTCACATTCCCTCAGGCTCACTATGTGTAGTAATATAATTGTATACTGCTACTCACTGAGCATCTTCTGGCAACAAAGTAATGTCCATAAGATAATACAAGTCATGAGTTTAAAGTCATGTTCAGTTAAACAGACAAATTTATGCTATCCTTCAACTTTTCTAAAGGGCAAGTTTGCAGATTTTCAACCCGCTATTGTTACTATGTTGGTAATATGTAAATGAACAATGCTTACTCTTTCTCTGAGTTAGGTGTACTGAGATATTCCTGTTTATGTGTCAGCAAAACTGTCATGCAAACCTTCCCTTACCTTTCCCGGTTTCACAGAAAAGGCTTAAGTGCCAGACTAAAATGCATGTTAAAACTGTCTTAACTGGAAGCAACTTGCACTGACATATCTTAAAATATTTCAGTGCCATTGTTTTGTCTTAAGGTGCACAGCAGTAATGTTTTTTTTTCTAAAGTACATTTTAAAAGGATACTTATTTAACTGAATCCTGGCTTAATCCAAGCCCTGCCTGTAAAACCGGGCCAATGCAATATAAGGATAATATCTGGCAGTTTTGTATGTCCATCTATAGTTTGTCATCATCTGAAGTCTTCAAGAGTGTTGTTGTCATTAGAAGTCTTCACAAGTAAGGCTGGATCCAAACTGGAGCTGCTGTAATCTCTAGTAAACTTGCTGAGCATCCTGAGATAGAAACAGGGAAACAACAGGAGAAAGATTAGCATAGCTTCTGTCATATTATTTCAGGCAAAAGATGATCATGTGCACTTTTTACCATTTCATCACATATAACTGTAGTGCAAGATTATAAGATGTGTTAATTGAATGCTTGGATGAAGAGATGTGTTTTTAATCTAGATTTAAATAAGGATTGTGTTTCTGGTGAGTATTTTGTTGCTGCTGAAATCACCGAACATTTTTTATCAATATTTATTAACCATTGATTGAGCTAGTTTCAGCCGTGTAAGTGACGTCATCAATTAACAGTACTTTTAATTTTAAATACATAGCTGCTACGTTTTTAACTCACTTCCAATCAAAATCTTTACAAAACTAAAACCTCTCATCTACACATAAGATGCGATTAAAAGCCCAAACATTCATAAACAAAAGCTCAAGCTATAAAGTTAGCCTTTTGTTACCTCTTCTAAAAACGGTTGAGATGCTAACGGATTTTTTCGAAGACAGTAAACAATTTCTATAAAGTAAATATTAAACAGAAGCGTGTCAATTACAAGTAAGAGAAGTGTCCAGAACAGTTGTGTGATTTTAGAGACTAAACTCACCTGAAAGCAGTGAAAATAACAGCGAGAGTCGGAGTTTTGCTGCTTGTCTGTTGCACTGGTGCCGCGCCGTTTCCATGGCAACTTATCTCCGCTCCAGTGTTTGAAGGCGACTCGAATGTTCACGCGCATGCGTCAAAGTCACGCAGCATTTACAAACATAAACATCTAGAATTAGAACCTTTGAATAAAAATCTCATTATTAAATCATGAATTTAAAACTTATTTTGAAGTTATATGACCCGTTCATAGGTCCAAATCACCACTCCAGGACGTGAAAGTGGGACAATTGTGGCACTTTTATAATTTCAGATTTTTTTATTATTGTTTATGTCAGTTTCACAATTTTTTTATTCAGTGCTTTCAGATTCTGTGAACGTTGTTTTATAAATAACCATTTATTACATAACCATTAGGGAACGTTCTGTAGAAGTTATTTTTGGGTAATTTAAAAGTAACCACCCTGCATCGTTCTGGGAACGTTGTTTTATAGTTGCAAAATAATAACTTAAAAATAACCATTAGGGAACGTTCTCTAGAAGTTGTTTTGAGGTTATTCCAAAAATAACCTTCATGCAACGTTCTGGGAACGTTGTTTTATAGTTGCAAAATAATAACTTAAAAATAACCATTAGGGAACGTTCTCTATAAGTTGTTTTGAGGTTATTCTAAAAATAACCTTCATGCAACGTTCTGGGAACGTTGTTTTGTGGTTGCAAAATAATAACTTAAAAATAACCATTAGGGAACGTTCTTTATAAGTTATTTTGAGGTTATTCCAAAAATAACCTTCATGCAACGTTCTGGGAACGTTGTTTTATGGTTGCAAAATAACAACTTAAAAATAACCATTAGGGAACGTTCTCTATAAGTTGTTTTGAGGTTATTAAAAAAATAACCTTCATGCAACGTTCTGGGAACGTTGTTTTATGGTTGCAAAATAATAACTTAAAAATAACCATTAGGGAACGTTCTCTATAAGTTGTTTTGAGGTTATTAAAAAAATAACCTTCATGCAACGTTCTGGGAACGTTGTTTTATGGTTGCAAAATAATAACTTAAAAATAACCATTAGGGAACGTTCTTTATAAGTTATTTTTGGGTTATTTAAAAGTAACCACCCTGCGTCGTTCCGGGAACGTTGTTTTATGGTTACATAAAAATGAAACCTAAAAAGAACGTTCCCCTAACGTTAGTATTTGGTTCCCAAAAAAATAACCAAACGGGAACCAAAAACTAACGTTAGGGGAACGTTCTGTGTTAACTGGGTCGTTGGCATCACTTTCAGAACGATTTTTTTCCAGCTGTCGAACGATAAAAGACTGACAGCCAATCAAAATCCATTCTAATTCAAATGTCTCGCGCATTTAAAATGACAGATGACATTGCAGAGAAGTTAATCGTCGAGGTACAGAAAAATCCTCCACTGTTTGACAAGTCAAACCCCCTTTTCAAGGATACATTAAAAATATGGATATATGGAAAGCAATCGGTCGTATCCTATGAATAAATGGTGAGAAGTATTATGAGATATTATGCAGTTTAGCATAACTTAGTGTAACAAAATTACCTCAGGTAAGTTGTTAGGCTATACAGCGCTAGTTTTGACAACATTGCTGAAGTTGCAGTGAAGAAGGCGTTGTATGAAGGTGTTGTCTAGGCGATGTTTTTATCCCATCATTGAATTCGTCAGCTAAATTCACTGCTTAGATTAGATCGATTACACTAGACTTGCTAGATTCACTGTTTAGATGCGCTCGGAACATAGCATGCTGGCTGAGGACATCTGCTGGCAAAGACGTGTAAAGGCAATAACAGCAAAAACATATTCAATGACATGAAACAACAATTATAATACAATGTAATCTACTTCGCGTGCTTAGAATAAAAAGACCGTTATCGGTCGTTGGTGTGGACGCATATATAGTTATCTTTATCGTTATCTTTATAGTATCGTGCTTGGTGTGAACGGGCCTTTACTCAGGGATCTTTAAACAGGAGACGGGGGGGTTATGGGTCAAAGTCTCAGACAGTATTCTTATAATATTACTATGAGCCGAGTTACAGGAGTTAGCAGCGCACAGCAACATTCAGGGAAACTTACAGCAAACATGGCTCACCTGAAATCCGGATTAACCAAGTAGATCTACAGTTTGTCTTAGCAAAATATTACAAACTAACATGTTTACACATTTCCAATCATTCTCAAGTGGTTATATGTGATGCGTAGGAGTAAAAATGCCTTATTTGTCTGTTTAAGAGTGAATAAAGGTTAGTCCTTTCTAAACTCGTTTGGGTCGTAAAACAGTCTAATCTCGATGATGTTTCTTTGATAAGTAGAGGTCCGGTTCTGAGTCTAATTCCACAGACACCGGGTCACTTTTTGAGTGAGGGACTAGTGGATTCTTTAGGAAATAAAATGCCTGATCTCTTTGCCTGTTTTTTCTGTACTGGATCTGAACAATTTATGCAAAAACAGTCAATTCTGTGACCATGATGGTAATATGCATGTGTTTTTCAGGACTGTCCCGGTAAGCGAGACCTACAGAACTCAATTCAACAGGCTCACAAACTGCTTTCATCACAGGAATCCTCATACTTGCAGAGTCTTCGTACTTTGAGGAAGAAACTGAACCTCCTGCATGACAGTGTTGCACGCCGACCCACTAAACCAAAGAACTGTAAGTAAATGACAGTTGAAACTGAATAACACGAGGCACACATGCTTACTGTAGTGTAAAGCGTCCACACTGTTGTTGTCTTCCTCAGTCACTTGCCCTGACCTGGAGCCGCCTGAGAACGGCAGAAAGCTGGGCAAGACTCTGTTGGCTGGCCATGAAGTGCACTTCGTCTGTGACGCGGGCTTCGAGCTGCTGGGCTCCGAGACCAGACACTGTAAAGACTCGCTCAGCTGGAGTGGACATCAGCCCGTCTGCAAAGGTGTCGCACTTCAGGCCCGGCGTCAAGGGGGGGCTTGGGGGGGCTTAGCCCCCCCTAAGATGATCTCAAGCCCCCCCTTGCGGTGATCTGAATGATGATTATGTGACTGAGCGTTCGTGCAGGGTTCGCCTACACACTTTATGAATAAGATAACAATAAACGAGAACTGTCTTAACTGTTCGTGACTTTCGGCTATTAAACGTCTCACACACATGTGAAAGGAAAACCCCAAACACTAAATGCATGACCTTATCGCCTATCTACGGTAAGCCCCGAGGGGAAAATGCATTGCACACACACACATAGAACGAGCGCCAGCACATCCAGAATGAATGCATCATAACACAATCAAACATAAGGTCTGTTACAATTATTATTATGAGGTTACTTTTATTATCAAATCAATATTACAATTAATTAGCCCCGCAATAATTTCATAGCGCATCATATTGCATAACCGACGCGGAGCGATGAAAATATTATATTAGTCCTCATTTAAAAAATGTGTTTCACACATAATAATTCTCTTTTTTTCACCATGAGCCACAAGAGAAATATTAAGAAAATAAATTAAGGTTAGACCTATATATACGTTATCAGAACATGCGAGTATTCAGCTCTCATCGGTCAGTTTTTACTTTCACTTTCTATAGTGAATAATGGAATGGGATTTGATTACTTCTTCACCGACATAACTCTTGCTCAAGTGCTTGCCTTCATAGTTTAAAACGCAAATATTTCAAATGTTGCGACGTGACGTTTTTCTTTTTCAACAACTGCGCAGAATGATGGACAACAATCACAATCACCACGCGCACATCTTATCCCAGCGAAATGTTTCCAAACACATTTCGCGCACGTCTTACACCCCCCCACACCCCCCCTTCACGCAAGCCCCCCGAAGAATTGTGAAAGCCCCCCCAAGTAGTTTGTCCTGGACAGGGTTCGAAATGACTTCTGACTCTTGGGGGGTCCCCTACAATGTATGTAATTAAAACAATTCTGAAGACTATCTTGCTACACTGTACGCAAAATTATATGGATCAATGTCAGGGTTTTCTTCTTTATTTAAAATGAGGCAGAGGTGGCAAAATCGTAACACTAGGGGGGTCCGGGGGCATGCCCCCCCGGAGAAAATTTTGTACATTTTAAAGATAAATTCATTAATCTGGTGCACTTTGAGTCACTCGAATCTGTTGTTAAAAATAAATAATAATCCATCCGCCAACCACTCATATTCTTTGATTTAGATATCTGCATCTGATCATCACATTACAAATATTCAATCAAGCATGATAATATGGTAACATATCACACTGAAGAAGGCAGATTTTTTAAAGCAACATTTATTTAAAATAAAAGTTCTTCTTTTGGCAAAATTAAATTTCCTTTATAGCCTAAACAGACGCTTTACTCCCTTTAAACTTAAATAGTAAATGTTTCATTTTTGTAAACACTCTTATCTGAATAATTTTTTGTACCTTTAAAAAGGGCACTTTTCCCCTAATTTTATTTAGTGTATGCTCTAAATTTAATTTCAAATTCTTACATTGTATTAATAGGCTACATTCAATTAAAATAATAAGACAGCCTAGCGGCTGTTACCAAACAAATTAAATAATTTACATTGAAAAATTATAACCGTATTAAATGAGATTCTGAGATTGTTTTAAATATTTTTTGAATATACAATTAAGGAATGTTGAAAAGAATGATGCTTTGAAACTAAACCGCCAGTAGGAGGTGGCAGGCGACCGTCTTGAATGAGCGAGTCATTGAGTCATTCATTTAAACGATTCGTTCAAACGGCTGATTTATTCAGAATGAGGAGTTTTAATAATGGGTAATTGAATCTTTGACTCGAGCGAATAGTTCAAACGCTGAATTATTTAGTAATGAATCATGAGTGTTGCTCTGAGATGCGCTGTGGTTCTGTTGTTTGGAACTATTTTCGCTGCTGAAACAGAACAAAAACAGCCATTGCGTCTAAAAATGTAAGTAACTTAATTTTAATTATTTTAACTATTTGTTTATTGAACTGTTATGAAATCAATATCTCGGTTTCAATCGGCATTCAGGAAAACAGCACTTTGGTCGTGTGTAGGCTATATATTGTTTCTTAACTACAATATGGTATAATATGGTATAACATGAATATGGTATAACTGCGCGAGCCCCAACAGCGCAACTTTGTTACCGTCCGTACATTAGCGGGAGCACCACAACAACAACTCACTCGGCTAATAGCTGCCCTATAGCTGCCTCGCGCTGTAATTAAATAATTACTGGTATAAATATAAAGTGTCACTAAAGACCTATAATTTTCACAATCATTTTTAATGTTAAAATATATTTGTCGGGGACCCCCCAAAATCCAAAAATAAATTCTTATGGGGGGTCCTTAATGACTTATGGAGGGTCCGGGACCCCCCCAGACCCCCCTCATTTCGAACCCTGGTCCTGGAGCCGGGACTGTCGCACTTAAACACTGCTTTATTCAGTCCATCTAAAGCCATCGGTCTCTGAGGGCCAGTCTCTCAGTCTCTGTGTGAATAACAGCTCATTCTAGGAAACCAGGTGCATTTTCCAGTTGGTATTTCATGTAGTTGTAAAAAAGTTGTCTTTAAATGCCATCTCAAGTTGAAACACACTATTTGGCCTAATGTGTACGATACACCTGCTTCTAATGAACATGTTTGGCTACTGAGGTAACTCTGAATGCTATATAATGTAGAGCGCTGTGCTTCCAGCTGTGCTGCAGTGGGTTAGTGAAGCTCCGTTTCTCTTCTAACATGTCAACACAAAGTGAAGTCCTAACAAAATTGATTTACAGAGTCTTGTATGTACTTGACTAACCTATAGGACCAGACCGAACCCTTAGATGCAGGTAAGTAGACTTAACTTTAGAGAGCAGAGGTGGTAATGATCAGTCAAAGATGATGGAGGCAGTGATGGACATGAAGAAGATCAGGATCTTAACCGTGTGTTCCCTTCTGAAACTAGACAATCTCTGAGCGTTTGCGGTTAGTAAATGAAGTCCTTGATTGGTTGTTTGCAGGTGGATATTATTAGATGTGATTTGTCATATTTCAATATGCTATATATTACTTCAATTATGTTTTATGTTGGATATACAGTATAATCCATGGAAATGTAAATAACTGGTGACTAGAAGGAACAGTGAACTGACATCTCTAGCTTTCCAACACTTGATGTCAGTAGGGTTTGACAGACATTCTATTGAGGAACAGCACGAGTTTAAGGAGTGCTTAGATTCAGTAACTCACTGTACGTTAGGTTTAGGGTTATACTTAGGGTTGGAACAACATGAGTTTGAGTAAATGACAGTCTAATGACAGTATCAGTCTGATTCCATTAATTTCTTCTGCAAAACACAAATGACTGGTTAAGGTTAACGTTTATTGAATGGACAAAAAAAAAAAAGCTAAGAAGTCTTTGGAATGACATGAGGTTGGGAAAATGACAGAATTGTTATTTCTTTGGGATAATCTATTTAAATACCCTTTAATTACTGAGTTTTACAGACTGAGTAGTAGATTGTACAACCCTTTTATGACCCATAGTTTGAGTTTAAGATCTTACAAACGGCTGGTGGAAACCTTCAGTCTTCTCTGTCATCACAACTATCTTTCTGTTCCACACTAGAGACAGCTTTCTCTTGAAAACCTGTAAACGTCTCGAATTACATACTCTATAGTTTTATATAACTCTTTACATTTGTATTTAAAGGTGCTTTTAAGTAATGGACAAAATGTTGCCACTACCTGACAGACACAAAATATTAACAAAAGCATGTGGACAGTCCCTTCCAACGGTCCAGAATTCAGTATTCTGTGATTTCTGCTTTGTTGCAGCAGATTGTGGAGAGTCTGTGCTTTTCCAACATGTTAATTCTGTTGTGTACAAAATGAGGTCATAATATAACAAACTCGTACTTCTATGAGTAAAGTTTACTATAAATCTGAAAGTCTTTTGGGGAGGGATCTGCATACCAACTTATCACAATCATAAAACTGGTTGATGTCAAAAAAGAACAATAGGACAGGAAAATGCTTTACTTCGTAGAGATATATTATGAGAAAAGAACAATAGTGAAATGCAAAATAAACCCAAAACCCATTAGCAAACCATAATACAACAATACAAAGGCCTCAACAAACAGAGTGTAAAGTTGGATGCAACGAATGAGGATATACTTGTATATCACAGTCCATACGTGAAAGAAGAAACCTTCTAGCTGCTGTAGATGTATATAGTTACTGAATCCTTGGTAATAGTCCAGACCAGATTCAATACTCCACACAGCAACTCCAGACACAAGTAGAAAAACAGTTCTTATCCTCTTCATTAAATATCCAGTTTCGATGACCCAAAGCCAATGAGATATTATGCAGGTATATTACTCCTTCCTATTCCCAACATGTACCAGGTAGTAGGAATAAGCATCATTGGTACCAAAAAAGGGTAGGTAAAAGGAGTCCTTCTACAAACAAAATATTAAACATTATTATAAACCTCACCAACAATGGAATACAATTTATACAGCACAGCCACCATAGAATATATAAAAAAAACTTACTTTGATTGAGCATAAAACGGTAAGTTTCCCAATCAGGACATCAGTACAGGTAAGGTTACCAGAGGAAAGCCATGCTTTCCTCTTACCAAACAGCTCTCTCTTCTTCTTCTTCTTCTTCTTCTTCCTGTTTAATGGCGATTAACTCCTAAGGAGCATTATCGCCACCTACTGTGCTGCTGCTCTCTCTTCTTCTACTCCCTACCGGTATTTAACTAAGCATAAATGAACCATGGTGTCCCCTAATGGTGGGTAGTAGAATAACACCATAAGTAACATTTAACTGTTACAATATAGAAACGGATTACTACACAAAGTCCAGACCTGAACCACTAAACAGCATTGAGATGAGCGATACGCGATGAGTGAAGCCTGACTGTTGAATATTTAATTTCAAAAGTATGAACTCTGTCTTTACTGCTACAACAGCTTCCAGCTTCCACTCGATGTTGAGCAGGGATTTGCTCACTCAGACACACTCAGTGAGGTCAAGCGCCCGCCGCCGGTCTCGGTGATCCTGAAGGTGTTGGTGAGATTATCTGGGATTCTCAGTTCTTCGACACCAGACTTAAACCACACGTATAAGAGCTTGTCTTGTGCACAGAGGCGTTCACATGCTGGAGCAGATAAAGACCTTCTCTAGACTGAACAGTGCAGAATGTCATCATACTGTGTATTATCAAGACTTTATTCATTCGAAGGGAGAATCACTGAAGCGTATGCAGTGAGAACACACACATATCTGTGACAGCAGTAAAGAGGAAACTGACTGAATTACATGGCTTACAGCAACTTTACCTTCTGTGTTATGGTTTTGCTTTTAGACTCACTGTCTTTCTCTCCTCTCTCAGACATCGACGAGTGTCTGTCATCACCTTGTGCCAACGGAGGGTCTTGTACAGACGAGGTGAATGGGTTCAGCTGTTTCTGCGCCCCGGGCTGGGCTGGACCTTCCTGCGACTCTCCAACGCCCACATGTTGGTTTTCAATTCATCAGAAGCTTTTTAGAGCACATTTACAGGCCACATTGTTTACATAAAAATGTTACCAGGCCAAAACTGTAAAATGTTGTGTTATACCCTTGAAAATCAAATTACAGCTTATGTTCGATCTCCACATGGCAAAAAAACGCCTAAAGATATGTCTTCTGATCAATCAAAGGTGAAATATGATCCCGTCACATCACATATGGCTAACATCGCCCCCCCCCCCCAAACAGAGGCCGTTTACAGTATATTTGGGCTTGTTCAGTAGTCCTGCATCTGGGATCAGGGCTGTAGAAACATTAGAAACCTTCACCTTAGATCACACTTATTAATTAAAGGATATTTTTTAAAAAAAGTGTTTGCTTTCGCAAGTTGTTGTTTGTTTGAGTAATTGCACAAAAACGCATTTTAATTTAATTATTTATTAACATTCCCTTAGTCAGTGGCGGATCCTGGTCGAAAGTCTTTTTCACATCAAGCAGCAGTTCTGCAAACTCTTGCAAACTCCTGCAGACTCCTGCAAACTCCTGTAGACTCCTGCAAACTCCTGCAGACTCCTGCAGACTCCTGCAGACTCCTGCAAACTCCTGCAGACTCCTGCAAACTCCTGCAGACTCCTGCAAACTCCTGCAGACTCCTGCAGATTCCTGCAAACTCCTGCAGACTCCTGCAGACTCCTACAAACTCCTGCAAACTCCTGCAGACTCCTGCAAACTCCTGCAGACTCCTGCAAACTCCTGCAAACTCCTATCACTCATCCTCAGATTCTGACAGTCCAATAAAACTACAAAATATTGTGCAATCAGATGCACCATTTCCTGACATACATGCTCTTACAAACAGCTGCAATTTTAATTCGATTGTTAAAAAAAAATTTCTGTGACGTTTCAAGACAGCAAGCAGTAGCTCATGGCACTCGAGACGAGAGGGTTTTTACTTGTACAAGAACTTGCATTTGTTTAATTGTCAGTTTTTTTTTTTTTTTTGTTTGTGGATTGTTTAATTATCTTAATTTGCTTATGTTATGTAAAACATTATTCTATAACTCTTTGCATGTGCATTAGACGTGTTGAGGGCTTCTTGCTGAAATCTGAGGATTGTCTCTGCAGTTTTTGTGAATGTAATGAACACGTCCCCTGATGGCGAAGCCTCCTCCATTCCTCAGTCGCACCTCCGCCAGCCCAGGTGTAGTCAGATCCAGGGAACGACACACTGCACCTGTGAGCCGGGGTTCTCCATCTCCGGCCGAGAGAACAGCGTCTGCACAGGTGCGCTTCTTCAGCCGTCACTCTCACCACACACACTCACCACACACTCTCACCACACACACTCAAGACACTGTTTATTAGTGGTCAAAGATCCCGTCTAAAGAGACCCATGCTGGTCAAGCTCAAAACTCAATCTCTCCCGGTTTTCTTGCGCCGGGTCTTCGATGGCAAACACTTTATTCTTCACCAGCTTGTTATGTTTTTGGTCTCTGTCTTTGGGACCAGCGATGCTGATCTTTTTAGTAGAAACACAAATGCTCTTCTTCCATCCAATGACGTGTTTGTTTCAATCTGCTCGTTCGTGTGTTTTCTCCTAGACATAGATGAGTGTAAGCTGTTCCACACGGGGGCGGCGGGCCGCCTCTGCTTGCACACGTGTGTTAATACTGCCGGTGGATACAGATGCTCCTGTCCTGCCGGTTACAACCTGACCCGTGACGGACGGAACTGCAAAGGTCATTCAGTTACAGCAAAAGATGCACTTGGGAAACACTACGGTCTCGATTCTGATCCTGTTTTTCCTTCCAGATATCGACGAGTGTGGATCCGGGCAGAACAACTGCACACGTGAGCAGCTGTGCATCAACACCTACGGGGGTTTTCAGTGTGTTAAAGTGGAGTGTCCACAGACGAGGAACGCCAGCTACGCCAAAACCTCTCCAACGTAAGCAACAGTATAAGAAGCATCTTTATTTAAAGGGTTAGTTCACCCAAAAATGAAAATAAGCCCATGATTTACTCTCCCTCAAGTCATCCTAGCTGTATATGACATTCTTTCTCAGATGAATACAAGCGGAGTTATATTAAAAAATGTCCTGGCTCTTTCAAGCTTTATAATGCCAGTGAATGCCTGTTTCTGTTTTGAAGTCCATAAAAGTGCATTTATCATCATAAAAGTGCATCTATCCATGATAAAAGTGCATCTATCCATCATAAAAGTGCATCTATCCATGATAAAAGTGCATCTATCCATGATAAAAGTGCATCTATCCATCATAAAAGTGCTTCTACCCATCATAAAAGTGCATCTGTCCATCATAAAAGTGCTTCTATCCATCATAAAAGTGCATCTGTCCATCATAAAAGTGCTTCTATCCATCATAAAAGTGCATCTATCCATCATAAAAAAACGGCCGTACGCAAGTCGACTTGCGCCACTAGAGTACCACTGGACGATGTGTGACGTAGATGTAGGAGTAGCGTAAGCTCTGACGCCTCTCGCGGTTCAAACAAACAGAATTCGTTTTAGACTTAATTTGTGACTGGTGTTTTTTTTCTTCTCTATCCTCTGAGCTTCCGCGTTCGTCAATGCGCCATGCAAGCAATGTGTACGGACGTCTAACGGAAGCTAGTTATTGTAGTTGATAAAGTTTTAATCAGATATTTTTCATACACAAACTCATGCCTCATCCCGTCGGAGCCTGTGGAGCACTTTTATGATGGACAGATGCACTTTTATGATGGATAGAGGCACTTTGATGGACTTCAAAAAACATATATGGCCATTCACTGGTATTATAAAGCTTGGAAGAGCCAGGACATTTTTTTACATAACTCTGATTGTATTCGTCTGAAAGAAGAAAGCTAGGATGACTTGAGGGAGAGTAAATCATGGGCTAATTTTCATGTTTGGGTGAACCTATCCCTTTAAAAGAAAGAAACCTGTGCAAGTGTTGTGGTCTCAGGCGCTGCGAGAGGAACCCCTGCCCCGGGTCCAGCAGGAGCTGCTCTCAGACGCCCGGCTCCGTGTCCCACCATCACCTGTCGGTGGTGTCCGGGCTCTCGGCTCCGCGGGTGGTGTTCCGGGTCTCCGCCGTGAGGATGATCGGAGACTCGCTGAGGTTCGCTCTGCTGGGAGGACGAGCTCGCCAGTTCTTCACCGTGAGGCGGTCAGACCGTCAGACGGGGGAACTCGTGCTGACCCGTCCGGTTCCGGGTCCGGCCACACTGGACCTGCAGGTGGAGATGAGGGAGCTGGAGCGCGGAGAACTGCTGGGCCGATACATCACCAAAATCACCATCTTTGTCTCAGCATATGAGTTTTAGAGTCAAGCTACAGAAGTTAATATCAAGAATAAATCTGGCTAGGCAGTTTGTGCATTCTTGCATACATTCTCCACCAAAACAATGCCCCCAAAAAAGATTGACGTTTATTGTAAGGTTCAAATAAGTTTAATTTCTTGTCTAAACTGCGTCTGGCCATTATTTCCTGACGGCCACGAGGGTTTATGTGCTGTCGGCCTCTGAATGCACACGATGAGGATTGCGTTTACATTACACTGATAGATCCGATCACGGAGTGTTGTGTGATTGTGATCAGTGTGTGTGTGTTCATATTCAGGTCTTCAGGGCGCGAATTATTTTTTTGCAGGGTTGTAGGGGAAAACTCATTAATATTCATTCCCTGATTGGTCTTAACCCCAGTGACGGGTAGGTTTAGGGCGGGGTTAGGGGTAGGTCATAGGTCATCAGACCAATCAGGGATGAGTTCCCCAATGAATATTAATGAGTCTTCCCCTACCACCCTGCAAAAAAAATTCACCTCCAGGGGCCGTATTCACAAAGAATTTTAAGGCTAAAAGTAGCTCCTAACTGGCGAATTTAGGAGCAACTCTTAAAAATAATGGGCGTGTCACTCCTAACTTTAGGACTCCTAATTTTTTTCACTAAGAGTAATTCACTAAGCATTTTAGCCCTAAAAGTAGCACCTAAGTCTGGGACAGCTTAAAAGAAGTCGAGAGGACTCCTAACTCACTAAGACCTATTCACAAAGGATTGTAGCGCACACCACCGCCTCTCGCAGTTGCTGCGAATGCATTGATCTGCAAACAAATTCTCTCCCATGTGTTTTGCTTGATATCCCAGTGCCGAATTTCCAATTTATTAATTTTTTTCAGCACCAACTGAGCCAGCAGCAGTAATGGTGTGCTCACACCGAACGCAAGTTTAATTATTTGCGCGAATAGATTACATACAAAGTCAATTCAAAGACGCCAATAGACGCATCATTCGCGCCGGGCGTTGCGAATGACGCGAATTGGGCGACGCGTTTGCCGCGAATGTCTTCCGTGCAGGTTAAAAAATTTGAACTCGAGCGAATGTTCAAGCGTCTAACTAGACGCGATAGACGCGTATTTGACGCTCTATTCGCGTTCGGTGTGAACACACCATAACTGATCCTGCGTTATGGGCTTTCTTTTCCGTTTTGGTGAGTTCATAATCCACCGTCATTCAACTATTACATTACTTCAATAGGAGCAACATTTCCTTGCTTTAAGTAGTCTATTTAGGCTAATAGAATGTCAATTAATGTGTTAATGCAAAGTGTTAATGCAAGTGTCGTTTTGCATTATTAGGCAAGTGGCGGTTTTCATTAGGGTATTAGGCTACATTGATTTAATTTAATTTAATTCATGACTTTTTTTCTCTCTCTCTCTGCCTTTTTAGAATTACTCTTCACTGGGGCCTGCAAAAACATGATATGCATTTCGATGACATTACTATTATTATTTTGTGTAGGACACAGACATATTTAGATGTCGTAATTCCATGATTTGTTGCGTCTGTGTTATGTTCCGCATGATGGCCGGCCTTTCATCTAACAACCAATCACCGTGATCATTGCGAGGAAGCTCGTGCATGAGAATTGACGTCATCCATAGCAACGAAGACTCGCTCTTAGTTTAGGAGTTGTCATTTTTCCTTACTAAGAGTAGGTCTGAAAGGCGTTGTGAATAACTTTTAAGAGAAAACTCCTAGCTAAAATATTTTAGTGTGATTTAGGAGTACTCCTAGTGGTAAGATAAAATTCTTTGTGAATACGGCCCCAGGGCTGTCCAGAGATTATTGAGCTAATAGGCCTATTTTTTTTTTAGCATACCAATAAATCATAAGAATATACCTGTTGATGTACCTTTTCAGTAATGCATGCATCTTTTTATCAATAATCATGATCAGGGCCCGTATTCCTAAAGAATCTTAATGCAAAGAGTCGCTCCTAGTGACACAATTCTAAGAAAATTCTTAGAAATGTGGGCGTTTACTCTTAAAATTAAAGAAAAAATCCTAGTAAAGAAAAAAGTAATTCAGAAAGCATCTTAACCCTTAAAAGAGGTCTTAAGGTCAAAATTGTTAGGAGCACGGACGAGGACTTTTAAGAGGCTTAAGAGTTTCTTTAGCAGAGGAGAAAATGGCAGAAAGACGAAGAGGGAGAAGAAATGTGTTGCAGACAATAGATGACAGTGAGTTTGGTGCATTAAAACCAACATTCAAACCACCACTTAAATAGACACGCCAGTAATCAGTGTCATTGGAAAGAGTGGAACAATTTTTATCATTATAAGCCAAACAAATACCTTATAGGAAATAAACAGCATTGTAAATAAAAAAAAGGATTTATATACACATATATATACTATATACTACTACGGTCAAATGGGAAAAATTATGCATGTAATTTCAAAGTGAAGGCTTAAAATAGATCCTACAGGTGAAACTGGAAAAAATTAGAATATCGTGCAAAAGTTATTATTTTGATGATTAACTACAGCTTATGAAAACCCCAACATTCAAAATAATTTTAAACATTCCACATCTTTGGAATTCTCTCCCGCCTCACATTCGTCACCTAGACTCTCTTCTTCAATTCAAATCTCAACTTAAAACTCATCTGTTTAGATTAGCTATTCAACATAGATTTTCATCGGGATTTCATTTTACTTACATTTTTTGATTGTACTTATTAATTTGGTTTTACAAATGATATTATTGTTGGGCTAGTATTAATGTTCTGTTTTAAATTTCCTCTGTAAGGCGTCCTTGGGTGTCTTGAAAGGCGCCCTGAAATAAAATGTATTATTATTATTATATATTATTATTAAACACAGAAATGCCAGTCCTCTGAAAAGTATAATCATGCATATTTTTATAGTTATATATACTAGATATATTAGTTTCATCTTTTAATTTTAATTACTGAAATACATGAGGTTTTGCACTATATTCTAATTTTTCCAGTTTCACTTGAATACTTAAATCACAATTTTTTTCCTTCTTGGACAACCAACCAATCACAGTCTTCAAAAGATTGTGTCATACATAGCAACGGGGTCAGCCCCGCCTCCTCACTGAGATAAAAGTTTTTGTCTTTTCCTTACTCAGAGTTGCTCTCAGATCGATCCCGAATCGCTCTTAAGCTAAGACTCCTACGAAAAAGTTTTTAAGCTAAATTAAGAGTTTTCTAAAAGGATTCTTAGATTCTTTAGGAATACGGGCCCTGGTCTCCAGGGCTGTCCAGAGATTAAATTAATAAAAAAATTGGAATTTACTCAAATTTGCCTCTAAATTATTCTGTGGTGTAATCGCGCAGTTAACATTGGCTGTCTTAGAACGTGTAAAGCAGAAGATTCTGTTTGTTCTCTGCGGAGTTTAAAATTTTACAGGCAGAACATGTCTGTTTTATTAGTTTGTATTTTGTATGCCCCCTTTCTTCACTGTTTTTAATGTTTTTTGTCCATGTACTGTTACTCATCTTCCATCTGAAGGACCACAATGAAAACAAGCCTTTGGGCTTTTTGTGTTTTTATCCTTTTGAACACTTCATGTTGATTGTTGTTCAATAAAGTTTTCAAATCAAATCATACGACTCCAGAGCAAAATAATAATATAACGTTTAAATCCCTTTCACAATTTAAGGTGACTCTAAAAAAATATTCAGGCACTAAAACATCTAATGAAATGTATTTTGTCAGAACGCACAGCTTATTTTTAAAGCTACAATATGTACGATTTTTGTAATAAAATATCCAAAAATCACTTGCACAGTGTTATATATTTCCTGCAGTTATGTACAATATCCCAAAAGTTTCTAAAGATGATTAATTTCAGAGAAATTCCCATTTTAAATAGTGCCCGTCCCTGTTCACTTGCCGCCTGTCAATGACGTAATATCCGCGTTATCCCTGGTTCCCGCTCGTTCTGCCGTAGTAACCATTGCGACGTGGACAACTGCGTTACGTCTAGCTGTTGCTGTTTCGTTCAGGCATTATAGGTCATGCCAAGCAGACTTTGGGACAAAAGGAGAACTAAACCGAGGATCAATATCAGCCTGGCGTTTTCTAGATATCGAGAGCTAGCGTCCGCGGCTAACTTCCACTCGACAGAGACACCTATGGCAAGCCGTTTTAACATTTAATCATTTAAACCTACTAGTCTCTATTTTCATGCTACTAGTACTTATTCATTAGCTACTAGTGCTTATTCTTTAGGTACTAGTACTTATTCATTAGATACTAGTACTTGTTCATTAGATATAGTACCTATTTATTAGATACTAGTGCTTATTTATTAGTTACTAGTGATTATTTATTAGTTACTAGTGCTTATTCATTAGATACTAGTACTTAATAGATTTAGTACCTATTTATTAGATACTAGTGCTTATTTATTAGTTACTAGTGCTTATTCATTAGATACTAGTACTTATTCATTAGTTACTAGTACTTATTATTAGATACTAGTACTTATTCATTAGATACTAGTACTTATTCATTAGTTACTAGTACTTATTATTAGATACTAGTACTTATTCATTAGATACTAGTACTTATTCATTAGTTACTAGTACTTATTCATTAGATACTAGTACTTATTTCGATACTGACTAGTAACTATTCTTTTGTTACTAGTAACAAATTAATTTTTTTGCCATTGACTTCTATGGGGATCTGTCATTTAGATATCAACTATTCAGTTCTGACTAGTATGTATTCCAATTGTGACTAGTACATATATATTAGATACTAGTAGTTATTCATTAGGTACTAGTACTTTTTAAATAGATACTAGTACTTAATCATTAGATACTAGTACTTATTAATTTCTACTAGCACTTATTAATTAGGTACTAGTTCTTATTCAATAGATACTAGTACCTATTTATTAGATACTAGTATATTTTGTAATTGTTACTAGTCACAATTGATTTTTTACTAGTCTTATGTTATGACTAGTCAGAACGGCCACTGTATAGTTCAATTAAAAATCTTACTAGTAAAATAAAAATTCTGACTAGTAACATTTGGAATAAATACTAGTATTTAATAAATAGGTACTAGTATCTATTGAATAAGTACTAGTAGCTAATGAATGAGTACTAGTAGCTGATAAATGAGTACTTATGGCAAGCCGTTTTAGCTTAAATTGACCCAGCCTTACTCGTCGTAATTGCATTTTTACTAGTAAGAATTCAATTAGAGAGCTCTAAAATTCAATTCTTACTAGTAGCAATTATAATTAGAGAGCTCTCTAATTCAATTCTTACTAGTAACAATTATTATTAGAGAGCTCTCTAATTCAATTATTACTTGTAAGAATTAAAATTACAGAGCTCTCTAAATCAATTCTTACTAGTAACAATTGCAATTAGAGAGCTCTACAAATTAATTTTTACTAGTCAGATGTCTCCATTGACTTCCATTCATTTTTAATTAGAGAGCTCTACAATTGAATTGTTACTAGTAAGAACTACAATTAGAGAGCTCTACAACTGAATTGTTACTAGTAAGAATTACAATTAGAGCTCTCTAATTCAATTATCACTAGTAAGAACTACAATTAGAGAGATCTCTAATCCAATTATTACTAGTAACAATTATAATTAGAGAGCTCTCTAATTCAGTTGTTACAAGTAAGAATGCAATTGCAGAGCTCTCTAATTTAATTTTTACTAGTAAAAAAAACGAATTAAAGATATGTAAGATTGCAGAGCTCTGTAATTGAATTAAAGAGCTCTGCAAATGCATTCTTACTAGTAACAACTGAGTTAGAGAGCTCTCTAATTATAATTGTTACTAGTAATAATTGGATTAGAGAGCTCTATAATTGTAGTTCTTACTAGTAATAATTGGATTAGAGAGCTCTCTAATTGTAGTTCTTACTAGTAATAATTGAATTAGAGAGCTCTCTAATTGTAATTCTTACTAGTAACAATTCAATTGTAGAGCTCCGTAATTAAAAATGAATGGAAGTCAATGGAGACATATGACTAGTAAAAATTAATTTGTAGAGCTCTCTAATTGCAATTGTTACTAGTAAGAATTGAATTAGAGAGCTCTGTAATTGTAATTCTTACTAGTAATAATTGAATTAGAGAGCTCTCTAATAATAATTGTTACCAGTAAAAATTTAATTTGTGAGCTCTCTAATTTTAATTGCTACTAGTAAGAATTGAATTGTAGAGCTCTCTAATTGTAATTGCTACTAATTAGAATTGATTTGTAGAGTTCTCTAATTGAATTCTTACTAGTAAAAATGCAATTATGACGAATATCGCTGGGAACAATTTAAGCTAAAACGGCTTGCCATACACTAGTACCTAATGAATAACTACTAGTATCTAATATATATGTACTAGTCACAATTGGAATACATACTAGTCAGAACTGAATAGTTGATATCTGAATGACAGATCTCCATAGAAGTCAATGGCAAAAAAATTAATTTGTTACTAGTAACAAAAGAATAGTTACTAGTCACTATTGAAATAAGTACTAGTATCTAGTGAATAACTACTAGTATCTATTAAATAACCACTAGTATCTAATAAATAAGGACTAGTATCTAATGAATAAGCACTAGTATCTAAAGAATAAGCACTAGTCGCTAATGAATAAGTAGTACTTAATGAAATAGATACTAGTATCTAAAAAATAAGTACTAGTAGCATGAAAATAGAGACTAGTAGGTTTAAATTATTAAATGTTAAAACGGCTTGCCATAGACGCCGCTCCTGCATGAGCTTTATTACACACTGAGCAAATGTACATAAAACTAATCAATGTTACATCGCTCAACATGATGAGATGACAGAATATGATGTTATTCTTATGTTGATCTAGCTTATGCTAGTTTCTCTCTCTCTCTCTCACACACACACACACACACACACACACACACACACACACACACACACACACACACACACACACACACACACACACACACACACCACACACACGCACACACTTGAGCTGCTTATTGCTTTAATGTGCCAAACTAATAATCATTTCCCAATTTATTATCAAATACAAAGTAATTCAAGCTAGTGCATAACAATAAAAACCCTTGATGTGAGAAAATACAGACAGTACTAATACATAAAGCCAATCAATCCAAACGATGAGTCATTTCTTGATGTAAATTTTTATTCATGAAAATCAATTAAACATTTGTACAATATAAATACAAAGGCAAGATGTCCAGAAGGATATTCTTTAGTGTATAATAGTCCATTTAGGCCTGATATCTTTGTCTAACATTTAAAAACACAACAAGTACAAGCAAAGCATAAGGTGCAAATCCGTCTCTCCAGTATCTTCCACGACTTTAATCCCACAGAACACTTCTCAGATTCACTAGAAACTACACAACCCTGTTGCAAACAGTGACAACATTCAAACAATTCTGTCTCACAGTGAACATTTCACACACACACACACCACACACACACACACACACACACACACAACACACACACACACACACACACACACACACACACACACACACACACACACACACACACACACACACACACACACACACACACACACACACACACAACACACACTCTCTGAAAGGCACTTTATAAAAGCGTCAGTCGAGACTCAGTTCAGCCTTGCAGTCATTTTTCATCAACGTCACAAATCATTTACATGATCTCAGTGCCTCATTTAGTCTTGTGTTTTTATAACAAAATATTGTGGCACAAAGACACACAAGGTTAGAAATACTTCTCCAGTTCTCACCAATTAAAAACCAATGCTTCAAATGAACATTGATTGTCTCGTGGCAATCTGATATCCATATAAAACCCCTTTATTGTAAACCATGTGACAAACCTCAGAACAGGCCAATCCCTCCAGAAGACATTACTGGACTATTAACAGAAACAGACGAAACTTAGTTTTGCTTGTTATGCTTTCAGATAATGCTAATGCAAAACAAATCCCACTTTAGCTGTAAAAACTGGGCAACTTCTGCAACACATGATGCACATTAATAAAGGTTTTAGAAATGCATCGACCAAATCAATCAACTGTTTGAAAAACAACAACAACCACATTACACACACACACACACACACACACACCACACACACACACACACACACACACACACACACACACAACACGGGCTCCTCAACTCTACTTGCTCTGGAAGTTGCTGAGCTCCTCAGTCTCTCTCTCTCTCCTCTCTCCTCTCTCTCTCCTCCTCCTCCTCTCCTCTCTCTCCTCTCTCTCTTCTCTCTCTCTCTCTCTCTCTCTCTCTCTCTCTAACACCCACATCTCTCTCTCTACTTGCTCTGGAAGTTGCTGAGCTCCATCTCCTCCCTCCGCCGCTTCTGCTGTGTGAAGAGCGAGCTGAAGGGGTAGAGCTTGGCTTTAGCCGGAACTTCTGGCCTGCAATGTCCACCTCGTAGTCCTCCGCGGTGTGATGAAGTCTGGGGGTGACAGGGGCCGGGGAGCCGTCGGGGCTCCCGGCCTCAGGCAACCCGAGACACACGTGGCGCTCCAGGCTGTAGCTGTAGGCGCTGCTGGTGGTGCCGCCCGAGCTCCGCTGCGGTACACGGCTCGCCCACCAGGGCCCACTCCAGACCGGTCGTGCTCCTCCAGACCAGCATACCAGCCGCCGCCTCACGCCTCCACCCGCTGCTGGAGCAGAGCGTCCCGGCCAGGACCCGGTCCTACAGGAGGCGAGCATGTGTGTGAGAACCCTGTGTCCTCAGGAAAAGATCAGTGTGTGTGACTGTCCTACAGGAGGAGCAGATCAGTGTGTGCTAGGAACCCTGTGTCCTACAGAGAGAGAGAGCAGTGTGTGTGAGGAACCCTGTGTCCTACAGGAGAGAGATCAGTGTGTGTGAGGAACCTGTGTCCTACAGGAGAGAGATCAGGTGTGTGAGGAACCCTGTGTCCTACAGGAGAGAGATCAGTGTGTGTGTGAGGAATCCTGTGTCCTACAGGAGAGAGATCAGTGTGTGAGGAACCATTGTCCTACAGGAGAGAGAGATCAGTGTGTGTGTGAGGAAACCTGTGTCCTACAGGAGAGAGATCAGTTTGTGAGGAACCTGTGTCCTACAGGAGAAGAGATCATGTGTGTGAGGAACCCTGTGTCCTACAGGAGAGAGATCAGTGTGTGTGTGAGGAAACCTGTGTCCTACAGGAGAGAGAGATCAGTGTGTGTGAGGAACCCTGTGTCCTACAGGAGAGAGATCAGTGTGTGTGAGGAACCCTGTGTCCTACAGAGAGAGAGATCAGTGTGTGTGTGAGGAACCCTGTGTCCTACAGGAGAGAGATCAGTGTGTGTGTGAGGAACCCTGTGTCCTACAGGAGAGAGAGATCTGTGTGTGTGAGGAACCCTGTGTCCTACAGGAGAGAGATCAGTGTGTGTGAGGAACCCTGTGTCCTACAGGAGAGAGATCAGTGTGTGTGAGGAACCATGTGTCCTACAGAGAGAGAGATCAGTGTGTGTGAGGAACCCTGTGTCCTACAGGAGAGAGATCAGTGTGTGAGGAATCCTGTGTCCTACAGGAGAGAGAGATCAGTGTGTGAGGAACCCTGTGTCCTACAGGAGAGAGAGATCAGTGTGTGTGAGGAACCCTGTGTCCTACAGGAGAGAGAGAGATCAGATGTGTATGTGAGGAACCCTGTGTCCTACAGAGAGAGAGCGTGTGTGTGTGAGGAACCCTGTGTCCTACCGGAAAGAGAGATCAGTGTGTGAGGAAACCCTGTGTCCTACAGGAGAGAGAGATAAGTGTGTGTGAGGAACCCTGTGTCCTACAGGAGAGAGATCAGTGTGTGTGAGGAACCCTGTGTCCTACAGCAGTGTTAACCAACCCTGTTCCTCGCGGCACACCAACACTGCGTGTATTCTTTGTCTCCCTAATCAAACACACCTGATTCAACTCATTAGCTCATAATCTCATGGGTTAATGAGCTGATGAATTTGAATCAGGTGTGTTTGATTAGGAGACAAAGAATACACGCAGTGTTGGTGTGCCGCGAGGAACAGGGTTGGGAAACACTGTCCTACAGGAGAGAGAGCAGTGTGTGTGAGGAACCCTGTGTCCTACAGGAGAGAGAGATCAGTGTGTGTGAGGAACCCTGTGTCCTACAGGAGAGAGAGATCAGTGTGTGCTAGGAACCCTGTGTCCTACAGGAGAGAGAGCAGTGTGTGTGAGGAACCCTGTGACCTACAGGAGAGAGAGCAGTGTGTGTGAGGAACCATGTGTCCTACAGGAGAGAGAGATCAGTGTGTGTGAGAAACCCTGTGTCCTACAGAGAGAGAGCAGTGTGTGTGAGGAACCATGTGTCCTACAGGAGAGAGAGATCAGTGTGTGTGAGGAACCCTGTGTCCTACAGGAGAGAGAGCAATGTATGTGAGGAACCATGTGTCCTACAGGAGAGAGAGATCAGTGTGTGTGAGGAACCCTGTGTCCTACAGGAGAGAGAGAGCAGTGTGTGTGAGGAACCCTGTGTCCTACAGGAGATAGATCAGTGTGTGTGAGGAACCCTGTGTCCTACAGGAGAGAGAGATCAGTGTGTGTGAGGAACCCTGTGTCCTACAGGAGAGAGAGATCAGTGTGTGTGAGGAACTCTTGTGTCCTACAGGAGAGAGAGCAGTGTGTGTGAGGAACCCTGTGTCCTACAGGAGAGAGATCAGTTTGTGTGAGGAACCCTGTGTCCTACAGGAGAGAGAGATCAGTGTGTGAGGAACCCTGTGTCCTACAGGAGAGAGAGATCAGTGTGTGTGAGGAACCATGTGTCCTACAGGAGAGAGATAAGTGTGTGTGAGGAACCCTGTGTCCTACAGGAGAGAGAGAGATCAGTGTGTGTGAGGAACCCTGTGTCCTACAGGAGAGAGAGATCAGTGTGTGTGAGGAACCCTGTGTCCTACAGGAGAGAGAGATCAGTGTGTGTGTGTGAGGAACCCTGTGTCCTACAGGAGAGAGAGATCAGTGTGTGAGGAACCCTGTGTCCTACAGGAGAAAGATCAGTGTGTGAGGAACCCTGTGTCCTACAGGAGAGAGAGATCAGTGTGTGTGAGGAACCCTGTGTCCTACAGGAGAGAGAGATCAGTGTGTGTGAGGAACCCTGTGTCCTACAGGAGAGAGAGATCAGTGTGTGATGAACCCTGTGTCCTACAGGAGAGAGATCATTGTGTGTGTGAGGAACCCTGTGTCCTACAGGAGAGAGAGAGATCAGTTTGTGTGAGGAACCCTGTGTCCTACAGGAGAGAGAGCAGTGTGTGTGAGGAACCATGTGTCCTACAGGAGAGAGAGATCAGTGTGTTGAGGAACCCTGTGTCCTACAGGAGAGAGAGCAGTGTATGTGAGGAACCATGTGTCCTACAGGAGAGAGAGATCAGTGTGTGTGAGGAACCCTGTGTCCTACAGGAGAGAGAGAGCAGTGTGTGTGAGGAACCCTGTGTCCTACAGGAGAGAGAAATCAGTGTGTGTGAGGAACCATGTGTCCTACAGGAGAGAGATCAGTGTGAGTGAGGAACCCTGTGTCCTACAGGAGAGAGATCAGTGTGTGAGGAACCCTGTGTCCTACAGGAGAGAGAGATCAGTGTGTGAGGAACCATGTGTCCTACAGGAGAGAGAGATCAGTGTGTGAGGAACCCTGTGTCCTACAGGAGAGAGATCAGTGTGTGGGGAACCCTGTGTCCTACAGGAGAGAGAGATCAGTGTGTGTGTGTGTGTGTGTGTGTGTGAGGAACCCTGTGTCCTACAGGAGAGAGAGATCAGTGTGTGAGGAACCCTGTGTTCTACAGGAGAGAGATCAGTGTGTGAGGAACCTGTGTCCTACAGGAGAGAGAGATCAGTGTGTGTGTGTGTGTGTGTGTGAGGAACCCTGTGTCCTACAGGAGAGAGAGATCAGTGTGTGTGTGAGGAACCCTGTGTCCTACAGGAGAGAGATCAGTTTGTTGTGAGGAACCCTGTGTCCTACAGGAGAGAGATCAGTTTGTGTGAGGAACCCTGTGTCCTACAGGAGAGATATCAATTTGTGTGAGGAACCCTGTGTCCTACAGGAGAGAGATCAGTGTGTGTGAGGAACCCTGTGTCCTACAGGAGAGAGATCAGTTTGTGTGAGGAACCCTGTGTCCTACAGGAGAGAGAGATCAGTGTGTGTGAGGAACCCTGTGTCCTACAGAGAGAGAGATCAGTGTGTGTGAGGAACCCTGTGTCCTACAGAGAGAGATCAGTGTGTGAGGAACCTGTGTCCTACAGGAGAGAGAGATCAGTGTGTGAGGAACCCTGTGTCCTACAGGAGAGAGAGATCAGTGTGTGAGGAACCCTGTGTCCTACGGAGAGAGATCATGTGTGAGGAACCCTGTGTCCTACAGGAAAGAGAGATAGTGGTGTGTGAGGAACCCTGTGTCCTACAGGAGAGAGAATCAGTGTGTGAGAACCCTGTGTCCTACAGGAGAGAGATCATGTGTGAGGAACCTGTGTCCTACAGGAGAGAGATCGTGTGTGTAGGAACCCTGTGTCCTACGGAGAGAGATCAGTTGTGTGAGGAACCCTGTGTCCTACAGGAGAGAGATCAGTTGTGTGAGGAACCTGTTCCTACAGAGAGAGATCAGTGTGTGAGGAACCCTGTGTCCTACAGGAGAGAGATCAGTGTGTGAGGAACCCTGTGTCCTACAGGAGAGAGATCAGTGTGTGAGGAACCTGTGCCTACAGGAGAGAGATCAGTGTGTGAGGAACCTGTGTCCTACAGGAAGAGAGATCAGTGTTGTGAGGAACCCTGTGTCCTACAGGAGAGAGAGACAGTGTGTGTGAGGAACCCTGTGTCCTACAGGAGAGAGAGATCAGTGTGTGAGGAACCTGTGTCCTACAGAGAGAGAGATAGTGTGTGAGGAACCTGTGTCCTACAGGAGAAACGTAGAACTGTGTGGAGAACCCTGTGTCCTACGGAGAGAGATCAGTGTGTGAGGAACCCTGTGTCCTACAGGAGAAGAGATCAGTGTGTGAGGAACCCTGTGTCCTACAGAAGGATCATGTGTGTGAGGAACCCTGTGTCCTACGGAGAGAGATCAGTGTGTGAGGAACCTGTGTCCAAGGAGAGAGATCAGTGTGTGAGGAACCTGTGTCCTACAGGGGAGAGATCAGTGTGGAGAACCCTGTGTCACGGAGAGAGATAGT
Source organism: Chrosomus eos (assembly GCA_036326025.1). NCBI lineage: Eukaryota > Metazoa > Chordata > Actinopteri > Cypriniformes > Leuciscidae > Chrosomus > Chrosomus eos. The sequence continues at coordinate 374,492 of CM070824.1, read as the reverse complement.
GTGTTGGGAACCTGTGTCCTACAGAGAGAGATCGTGTGTTGAGGAACCCGTTCTACAGGAGAGAGATCATGTGTGTGAGAACCCTGTGCCACAGAGAGAGATAAGTTTGGAGGAACCCTGTGCCTACAGGAGAGAGTCGTTTGTTGAGGAACCCTGTGTCCACAGGAGAAGATAAGTGTGTTGAGGAACCCTGTGTCCACAGAGAGAGATCGTGTGTGGGAACCCTGTGTCCTACAGGAGGAGAAGATCAGTGTGTGAGGAACCCTGTGTCCTACAGAGAGAGATAGTTGTGTGAGGAACCCTGTTCCTACAGGAGAGAAGATCAGTGTGTGTGAGGAACCCTGTGTCCTACAGAGAGAGGTCATGTGTGAGGAACCCTGTGTCCTACAGGAGAGAGAGATAGTTGTGAGGAACCCTGTGTCCTACAGGAGAGAGATCAGTGTGGTGAGGAACCCTGTGTCCTACAGGAAGAGATAGGTGTGAGGAACCGTTCTACAGGAGAGAGATCAGTGTGTGAGAACCTGTGTCCACAGGAGAGAGATCAGTGTGTGTGAGGAACCTTGTCTAAAGGAGATCAGTGTGTGAGGAACCTGTGTCCTACGGAGAGAGATCATGTGTGAGGAACCCTGTGTCTACGGAAAGATCAGGTGTGAGGAACCCTGTGTCCTACAGAGAGAGATCATGTTGTGAGGAACCCTGTGTCCTAAGGAGAGAGATCAGTGGTGTGAGGAACCTGTGTCCTACAGGAGAGAGATAGTGGTTAGAACCCTGTTCTACAGGAGAGAGATCAGTGTGTTGAGGAACCCTGTGTCCACAGGAGAGAGATAAGTTGTGAGGACCCTGTGTCTACAGAGAGAGATGTGTGGTGAGGAACCCTGTGTCCTACAGGAGAGAGTCATGGTGTGAGAACCCTGTGTCCGGAGGTCGTGTGGAGGAACCTGTTCCTACAGGAGAGAGAACAGTGTGTGAGGAACCCTGTGTCTACGGAGAGAGAGATCAGTGTGTGTGAGGAACCCTTGTCCTAAGGAAGAGGATCAGTGGTGAGGAACCGTTCCTACAGGAGAAGATCAGTGTGTGTGAGGAACCTGTGTCCTACAGGAGAGAGGAACAGTGTGTGAGGAACCCTGTGTCCTACAGGAGAGGAATCAGTGTGTGTGAGGAACCTGTGTCCTACAGGAGAGATCAGTGGTGTGAGGAACCCTGTGTCCTACGGAGAGAATCATGTGTGTGAGGAACCCTGTGTCCTACAGGAGAGAGAGTCATTGTGGAGGAACCTGTTCCTACAGAGAGAGATCATGTGTGAGAACCCTGTGTCCACAGTAGAGAGATAAGTGTGTGTGAGGAACCTGTTCCTACAGGAGGAGATCGTGTGTGGAACCCTGTGCCTACAGGAAGAGATCATGTGTGAGGAACCCTGTGTCCTACAGGAAGAGAGATCAGGTGTGTGAGGAACCCTGTGTCCTACAGGAGAGAGAGATCAGTGTGTGAGGAACCCTGTGTCCTACAGGAGAGAGATCAGTGTGGTGAGGAACCCTGTGTCCTACAGAGAGAGAGATCAGTGTGTGTGAGGAACCCTGTGTCCTACAGGAGAGAGATCAGTGTGTGTGAGGAACCCTGTGTCCTACAGGAGAGAGATCAGTGTGTGAGGAACCCTGTGTCCTACAGGAGAGAGATCAGTGTGTGTAGGAACCCTGTGTCCTACAGGAGAGAGATCAGTGTGTGAGGAACCCTGTGTCCTACAGGAGAGAATCAGTGGTGTGAGGAACCCTGTGTCCTACAGGAGAGAGAGATCAGTGTGTGGAGGAACCCTGTGTCCTACAGGAGAGAGATCAGTGTGTGAGGAACCCTGTGTCCTACAGGAGAGAGATCAGTGTGTGTGAGGAACCCTGTGTCCTACAGGAGAGAGATAGTGTGTGTGAGGAACCCTGTGTCCTACAGGAGAGAGATCAGTGTGTGTGAGAACCCTGTGTCCTACAGGAGAGAGATCAGTGTGTGAGGAACCCTGTGTCCTACAGGAGAGAGATCATTGTGTGAGGAACCCTGTGTCCTACAGGAAGAGAGATCAGTGTGTGTGAGGAACCTGTGTCCTACAGGAGAGGATAGTGTGTGAGGAACCTGTGTCCTACAGGAGAGAGATAGTGTGTGTGAGGAACCCTGTGTCCTACAGAGAGAGATCAGTGTGTGTGAGGAACCCTGTGTCCTACAGGAGAGGAGATCAGTGTGTGTGAGGAACCTGTGTCCTACAGGAGAGAGAGATCAGTGTGTGAGGAACCCTGTGTCCTACAGGAGAGAGATCAGTGTGTGAGGAACCCTGTGTCCTACAGGAGAGAGAGATCAGTGTGTGAGGAACCCTGTGTCCTACAGGAGAGAGATCAGTGTGTGTGAGGAACCCTGTGTCCTACAGGAGAGAGAGATCAGTGTGTGTGAGGAACCTGTGTCCTACAGGAGAGAGGATCAGTGTGTGTGAGGAACCCTGTGTCCTACAGGAGAGAGAGATCAGTGTGTGTGAGGAACCCTGTGTCCTACAGGAGAGAGATATGTGTGAGGAACCCTGTGTCCTACAGGAGAGAGATCAGTGTGTGAGGAACCCTGTGTCCTACAGGAGAGAGATCAGTGTGTGTGAGGAACCCTGTGTCCTACAGGAGAGAGATAGTGTGTGTGAGGAACCCTGTGTCCTACAGGAGAGAGGATCAGTGTTGTGAGAACCCTGTGTCCTACAGGAGAGAGATCAGTGTGTGAGGAACCTGTGTCCTACAGGAGAGAGATCAGTGTGTGAGGAACCCTGTGTCCTACAGGAGAGAGAGATCAGTGTGTGAGAACCCTGTGTCCTACAGAGAGAGATCAGTGTGTGAGGAACCCTGTGTCCTACAGGAAGAGAGATCAGTGTGTGTGAGAACCCTGTGTCCTACAGGAGAGAGAGATCAGTGTGTGTGAGGAACCCTGTGTCCTACAGAGAGAGATCAGTGTGTGAGGAACCTGTGTCCTACAGGAGAGAAGATCAGTGTGTGAGGAACCTGTGTCCTACAGGAGAGAAATCAGTGTGTGTGAGGAACCCTGTGTCCTACAGGAGAGAGATCAGTGTGTGAGGAACCCTGTGTCCTACAGGAGAGAGATCAGTTGTGTGAGGAACCCTGTGTCCTACAGGAGAGAGATCAGTGTGTGAGGAACCCTGTGTCCTACAGGAGAGAGATCAGTGTGTGTGAGGAACCCTGTGTCCTACAGAGAGAGATCAGTTGTGTGAGGAACCCTGTTCCTACAGGAGAGAGATCAGTGTGGTGAGGAACCCTGTGTCCTACAGGAGAGAGAGATCAGTGTGTGTGAGGAACCCTGTGTCCTAAAGAGAGATAGTGTGTGTGAGGAACCCTGTGTCCTACAGGAGAGAGATCGTGTGTGTGAGGAACCCTGTGTCCTACAGGAGAGAGATCAGTGTGTTGAGGAACCCTGTGTCCTACAGAGAGAGATCAGTGTGTGTGAGGAACCTGTGTCCTAAGGAGAGAGATCAGTGTGTGAGGAACCCTGTGTCCTACAGGAGAAGAGATCAGTGTGTGTGAGGAACCCTGTGTCCTACAGAGAGAGAGATCAGTGTGTGGAGGAACCCTGTGTCCACAGGAGAGAGATAGTGTGTGTGAGGAACCCTGTGTCCTACAGGAGAGAGATAGTGTGTGTGAGGAACCCTGTGTCCTACAGGAGAGAGATCATGTGTGTGAGGAACCCTGTGTCCTACAGGAGAGAACATGTGTGTGAGGAACCCTGTGTCCTACAGGAGAGAGGAGATCAGGGTGTGAGGAACCCTGTGTCCTACAGGAGAGAGAGAGATCAGTTGTGTGAGGAACCCTGTGTCCTACAGAGAGAGATAGTGTGTGAGGAACCCTGTTCCTACAGGAGAGAAGATCAGTGTGTGAGGAACCCTGTGTCCTACAGGAGAGAGATCAGTGTGTGAGGAACCCTGTGTCCTACAGGAGAGAGAGATCAGTGTGTGAGGAACCCTGTGTCCTACAGGAGAGAGATCAGTGTGTGTGAGGAACCCTGTGTCCTACAGGAGAGAGATCAGTGTGTGGGAACCCTGTGTCCTACAGGAGAAGGATCAGTGTGGTGAGGAACCTGTGTCCTACAGGAGAGAGGATCAGTGTGTGGAGGAACCCTGTGTCCACAGGAGAGAGATAGTGTGTTGAGGAACCCTGTGTCCTACAGGAGAGAGATCGTGTGTGTGAGGAACCCTGTGTCCTACAGGAGAGAGATCAGTGTGTGTGAGGAACCCTGTGTCCACAGGAGAGAACAGTGTGTGTGAGGAACCCTGTGTCCCAGGAGAGAGAGATCAGTGTGTGAGGAACCCTGTGTCCTACAGGAGAGAGAGATCAGTGTGTGTGAGGAACCCTGTGTCCTACAGAGAGAGAATGTTGTGAGGAACCCTGTCCTACAGGAGAGAAGATCAGTGTGTGTGAGGAACCCTGTGTCCTACAGGAGAGAGGATCAGTGTGTGAGGAACCTGTGTCCTACAGAGAGAGAGATCAGTGTGTGTGAGGAACCCTGTGTCCTACAGGAGAGAGAGATCAGTGTGTGTGAGGAACCCTGTGTCCTACAGGAGAGAGATAGTGTGTGGAGGAACCCTGTGTCCTACAGGAGAGAGAGATCAGTGTGTGAGGAACCCTGTGTCCTACAGGAGAGAGATCAGTGTGTTGAGGAACCCTGTGTCCTACAGGAGAGAGATCAGTGTGTGAGGAACCCTGTGTCCTACAGGAGAGAGATCAGTGTGTGTGAGGAACCCTGTGTCCTACAGGAGAGAGATCAGTGTGTGAGGAACCTGTTCCTACAGGAGAGAGATCAGTGTGTGGAGAACCCTGTGTCCTACAGAGAGGATCGGTGTGTGAGGAACCCTGTGTCCTACAGGAGAGAGAGATCAGTGTTGTGAGGAACCCTGTGTCCTACAGGAGAGAGATTAGTGTGTGTGAGGAACCTGTTCCTACAGAGAGAGATAAGTGTGTGTGAGAACCTGTGTCCTACAGGAGAGATAAGTGTGTGGAGGAACCCGTGTCCTACAGGAGAGAGGATCAGTGTGTGTGAAGGAACCCTGTGTCCTACAGAGAGAGATCAGTGTGTGAGGAACCTGTGTCCTACAGGAGAGAGATCGTGTGTGAGGAACCTGTTCCTACAGGAGAGAGATCAGTGTGTGTGAGAACCCTGTGTCTACAGGAGAGAGATCAGTGTGTGAGGAACCTGTGTCCTACAGGAGAGAGAGATCAGTGTGTGTGAGAACCCTGTGTCCTACAGGAGAGAGATCAGGTGTGTGAGGAACCTGTGTCCTAAGGAGAGAGATCAGTGTGTGTGAGGAACCTGTGTTCCACAGGAGAGAGATAAGTGTGTGTGAGGAACCTGTGTCCTACAGGAGAGAGATCGTGTGTGGGAACCTGTGTCCTACAGGAGAGAGATCATGTGTGTGAGGAACCCTGTGTCCCACAGGAGAGATCAGTGTGGTGAGGAACCCTGTGTCCACAGGAGAGAGAGATCAGTGTGTGAGGAACCCTGTGTCCTACAGGAGAGAGATCAGGTGTGTGAGGAACCCTGTGTCCTACAGAGAGAGATAAGTGTGTGTGAGGAACCCTGTTCCTACAGGAGAGAAGATCAGTGTGTGTGAGGAACCCTGTGTCCTACAGAGAGAGGATCAGTGTGTGAGGAACCTGTGTCCTACAGGAGGAGAGATCAGTGTGGTGAGGAACCCTGTGTCCTACAGGAGAGAGAGATCAGTGTGTGTGAGGAACCCTGTGTCCTACAGGAGAGAGATAAGTGTGTGAGGAACCTGTGTCCTACAGGAGAGAGAGATCAGTGTGTGAGGAACCCTGTGTCCTACAGGAGAGAGATCAGTGTGTGAGGAACCTGTGTCCTACAGGAGAGAGATCAGTGTGTGAGGAACCCTGTGTCCTACAGGAGAGAGATCAGTGTGTGTGAGGAACCCTGTGTCCTACAGGAGAGAGATCAGTGTGTGAGGAACCCTGTCCTACAGGAGAGAGATCATGTGTGTGAGGAACCCTGTGTCCTACAGGAGAGAGATCAGTGTGTGTGAGGAACCTGTGTCCTACAGGAGAGAGAACAGTGTGTGTGAGGAACCCTGTGTCCTACAGGAAGAGATAGTGTGTGAGGAACCCTGTGTCCTACAGGAGAGAGAAAGGGTGTGTGAGGAACCCTGTGTCCTACAGGAGAGAGATAGTGTGTGTGAGGAACCCTGTGTCCTACAGAGAGAGAGATCAGTGTGTGTGAGAACCCTGTGTCCTACAGAGAGAGAATCAGTGTGTGAGGAACCTGTGTCCTACAGGAGAGAGGATCAGTGTGTGAGGAACCCTGTGTCCTACAGGAGAGAGAGATCAGTGTGTTGAGGAACCCTGTGTCCTACAGAGAGAGGATCAGTGTGTGAGGAACCTGTGTCCTACAGGAGAGAGATAGGTGTGTGAGGAACCCTTGTCCTACAGGAGAGAGATAGTGTGTGTGAGGAACCCTGTGTCCTACAGGAGAGAGAGACAGTGTGTGAGGAACCCTGTGTCCTACAGGAGAGAGAGAGATCAGTGTGTGTGAGGAACCCTGTGTCCTACAGGAGAAGGAGATCATGTGTGTGAGGAACCCTGTGTCCTACAGGAGGAGAGATCAGTGTGTGTGAGAACCCTGTTCCTACAGGAGAGAGATCAGTGTGTGTGAGGAACCCTGTGTCCTACAGGAGAGAGAGATCAGTGTGTGTGAGGAACCCTGTGTCCTACAGGAGAGAGAGATCAGTGTGTGAGGAACCCTGTGTCCTACAGGAGAGAGAGATCAGTGTGTGTGAGGAACCCTGTGTCCTACAGGAGAGAGAGATCAGTGTGTGTGAGGAACCCTGTGTCCTACAGGAGAGAGATCAGTGTGTGAGGAACCCTGTGTCCTACAGGAGAGAGAGATCAGTGTGTGTGAGGAACCCTGTGTCCTACAGGAGAGAGAGATCAGTGTGTGAGGAACCCTGTGTCCTACAAGAGAGAGAGAGATCAGTGTGTGTGAGGAACCCTGTGTCCTACAGGAGAGAGAGATCAGTGTGTGTGAGGAACCCTGTGTCCTACAGGAGAGAGATCAGTGTGTGTGAGGAACCCTGTGTCCTACAGGAGAGAGAGATCAGTGTGTGAGGAACCCTGTGTCCTACAGGAGAGAGAGATCAGTGTGTGAGGAACCTTGTGTCCTACAGGAGAGAGAGATCAGTGTGTGTGAGGAACCCTGTGTCCTACAGGAGAGAGAGAGATCAGTGTGTGAGGAACCCTGTGTCCTACAGGAGAGAGAGATCAGTGTGTGTGAGGAACCTGTGTCCTACAGGAGAGAGAGATCAGTGTGTGTAGGAACCTGTGTCCTACAGGAGAGAGAGATCAGTGTGTGTGAGGAACCCTGTGTCCTACAGGAGAGAGAGATCAGTGTGTGAGGAACCTTGTGTCCTACAGGAGAGAGAGATCAGTGTGTGTGAGGAACCCTGTGTCCTACAGGAGAGAGAGATCAGTGTGTGTGAGGAACCCTGTGTCCTACAGGAGAGAGAGATCAGTGTGTTGAGGAACCCTGTGTCCTACAGGAGAGAGATCAGTGTGTGTGAGGAACCCTGTGTCCTACAAGAGAGAGAGAGATCAGTGTGTGAGGAACCCTGTGTCCTAAAGGAGAGAGATCAGTAAATTAGGTAAATGATTTTCAGCTCTACACAGGGATTAATCAGCTGTCCAGCACTTCATCGTGTCTGTGGTTTGTGTTTCTGTGGCGTTGAGCTAAATAAACCCCAACACTATCAAGATCTGGATTACCAACGTTCTTGTGTAAACAGGTCAAAATATTAATATCTCTTACAGTGTAAACTTCCTTAACTGTGGCAACTATTTACCAGACAGAGCAGTAACCATAAACTAGACGTGCGGTTTAAGAACTGCATGCTGGGATGTTGTAGTCTCTAAGCTGTTCTGAGAGCTGTTTCGCGTGTTGCTCAGTAGTTGTCAGGGCATTCTGGGTATCTGTGAGTGGGTGCGCACAGGTCTAATGTAGAAGAGCTGACCTCGAGAGTGCCAGAAACTCACCTTGTCAAACTTGACCCTGAACTCGCGCCCGCACTCAAGCGGTGTGGTGAAGGAGTCCAGGTCCTGCCCCCAGAAGGCGAAGAACTTCTCGATGCGCAGACTGCGTAGCGCATAGTAGCCCGCGTTACGGATCCCGTACTTCTGCCCCACGGACATCACTTCGTTATACACATGCAGTGCATACTGGGAACAGGAGAGCAAGATCTCAGAGCTTCGAACAGAATGTTGGATCAGAGAGATTCATGTCGTTCACACAGATCTGCGCACGATGTGCCACATAGGAGAAGAAGCTGAACGTTTAGAAACACGTCTCGATACCCATGTGTGAACACATCCCATGTGAACGGCTCCTTATAATACAGTCAGTAGCTACGTTTACATGGACACTTTTTGCTTCAATCTGAATGAATTAATTCCAACTGATGAATCCGAGCGTAGTGTTTACATGAACGCTAAAAGAGTAATCGGTTGATGAGCGTGTTTAAGCATTTGACGTGCGCACACGGCACAAATATACAGTTTCCCGCTATTGTTGCACACTAACTGTACGTTCACACCGCCGCCGACTTGAGCTTCCAAAGCTACCGTAAGTCATTCATTTTCAATGGAAGCTTCTCTCTGCTGCAAGGAACGTCAAATCCATCGGTGTCGCGTTTTGGGCGTCAATCAGAAAGTTGAAAGTAGCTCAACTTTATGGTAATGAGCTATGACGCGGTTCAGCGGCAAAACGGCAGCAACCAATAGGAATATAGGACATCCTTCGCGCTGGCTGATTCCGGAGAAACATACATGTAAACTTTCGTTCCTACCAAAACATTAGTTCCGAGAAAATGGAGGAGAAGCTCATCATCACCGTTGCTGGTTTTTCCTATTATTTATTATGACATGACATATTTTCAACATTCATGGTTGTGTGTTTCATATTATTTTTGCATGCATGCATGTATAGGCCACACACCAGAGTAAAGCGGAGCAGTGTGACGCTTAAAAATAATTGTAAAAACTTAAACATACGTTTCATGTTTAAATAATATAATGTTATTTTTTTTAATTTAACCTATATTGATTACATGAAAAGGGAACCGCAAGTGATGAGTAAGATATGATCATAAGATGCCCAATATATCGAAAACATTTGGAATGGTTCAGACATGATTTTGACCACTTAAGTTTCGTTTTGTAGAAAGCCTTTCTTTAAAGTGAATTTCGTTTTGTATAAATTGTATCTTCATTTTAATCAATGTTTCATCAACAAATTGCCTGGATTAATAAATAAGAAGCAAATATAGTAGACAATATAATTAGGACACGGAGGCGCCGGCGCATGAACTGGAGCGCGTCTCATAAATCAACCGAAAACTGACAGAAAACACTAGTTTATTAATAAACAATTCAAATGTTTAATGCATAATCCTTACTTTGGCCGGTTCTTTGTGGCAAGCTTTATGCGTGCGTTGAGATGCGGAATAGGCAATATAAAAATGCTGTCATTATTAAAGGTTTCTAGTGTTGTGACACTTCTCTTCTCTCGAACATAGAATGCTGCTACGTCAGAGCGGCCAAAGCGTCAACAAGCTTCCTAGTACTTTTTGATCAGCGTCTTTGACAGAACTTCGTTGCCGCTCAAGTCGGCGGCGGTGTGAACGTACACTAACCATCCTCCTTTCCTTTGTTTTAAAAAGCAGACTTAATATTTCTCTATTTTGGGTCCTAATTGTGCACCGTTGAGCACTGAAGCGCTGAGCCGTGCTGCTGGTGTTTTATCCCGCAGTAAAGCCCCTTCCCGAGACCTAACCGTCTGCACAGGCGAGCAGTGCTGAAGAACACGACACTCATTTATGACACTTTATTCAACAGGAAGATCAGCTCGTTCCGCACGTCATTACGCCATTTCTACAGCATTGCACATACGCAGTCCTTTCAGTTTCGGTTTTCAGTCCGATCGAGTGTTTACATGTTCTCTTGATCGGATTGCAAAAGGATAAACACCCCTTACAATCAGAATACAATTTTAATCAGATCTGGCCAATTCATTCAGATTGACATGGTTACATGTTACTTTTTTATTCCACTTGTGCGACTGGCCCGATTACTCAGATTATTAGGGTCCATGAAAACACAGCTAATGTTTGTACCATACGGGTTTAATGATCAGCTGTTTATCAGTAGATGTTCAGTGCAGCGGTCAGTTAGCCTGACTACGTCAGACTTCCTACTTCTGCTAATTTCATTTCGCTCCTGTAGTCAGTCTGAGATAGCAGCCTATCTTTCTGTTTTCCACCGGCCTGAAAACAGCCGGGCCAATCACTGAACAGAAGGCAGGCTGAAAGCCGTGACGTAGTCGCTAAGCACCGAGTTTAAGATTAGGTCAGAGAAATCGAAAACGACCGCGGACGAGACACGGATATAATTCGCTCTGTTGTGGAGAATATTCCCGGCATTAGCAAACTGAAGCCGAACAAGAATAGTGTGTAATAAACATTTTGAATGGAGGTGATGTTGTGGCCCTACTCCCTTTGGGAAAAGTTTAATTTATCAACTATTTCCGATCGTCAGCGAGAAACTGGGGAGCCTTTTGACAGGTCAGTGTCTCCTTTCTTTTCCAGGTCTTAAATACCGTAAAACTTCAAATAATAGCCCGGGCTTTTATTTGCCCAAATCGTCGAACTGCACCGGCTTGTATTTGAGACAGGCGTCTAACGTTATATGAGACAGGCCTTTATAATTCAGTGTTGAGATGTTGTTCCTAGAGTCTCTAATCTCTAAAAATCTCCAAATGCTCCACGTGAAACTGCGGTGTTCCGACCTTTTACTAGTCGATTGATTTTGATTAATATTTGCGAGGGAGAGAGAGCAAGACAGCGCTCGTGTTGTTTGTTTGAAGACGTGATAGTGCGCGCGCGCGCGGCCGGGGCTCGCTCGCTCTCTCTCTCTCTGCTTGTTTGCGCCCTGTCAAGTGCAGCAGTCATTCTATTAGCATCACTCACCGATTAAAAAAGTCGTTTACAGCCATGTTCACTCCGGTATTTCGCTCGCATCATTAGTGTTTACAGTGGAAGTTCGATCATAGATTTGAGTTCGATGCATGATGTCTGTGGTTCGATACGGCTGTGTCGCCGCATAACATACGTCATGAATAAACTTATCTGATTGGCTTATGGGTAACCAATGATTTTAAACTTCAGAAATCGCCCCCTAGCGAGAGAGAAAACACTTCTCTATTATGCTATGCCAGACTCTGTCTACGAAGCAAAGTGAAGTAGCAGAGTCTGGTATTACCAGGCTAGCGGTCAGTCTTACCTCTATGGGAATATACAGCATGAAGCCGGGCTCTCCGGTGTGTGTCATACTCATGACTCTGATGCCGTTGGCGTATCCCACACTCATTTCCTGCAAGACACAATCAGGGGTGAGGAAACTCGGCGTTCAAAGACGCATCAAACGCTGTCGCATTTCCCGAACTCCTACTGACGCCTCAGAGCGAGAGGATCCTTTACCAGACGATCCCAAGATGCATTGTGCTCCGTTTTTTTTTACAGTGTCCATGTTATACGTTACCTGTCCTGTACTTGCTTTAGTAAATTCCGCATAATTGCATGCAACTAAAGTAAGTGCATGTTGTCAATTAATATTACTCAGTACTTCAGTGTTTAATTACACTGTAACAAGGACACATTAATATAAAGTGTAACCAATTTTTTTGCTGGATTATGCTTTAAATAAGTATTGGGTTTAAACTTACTCGCATATCTAATATAAAAAATATAAAATTAAAGGGGTTCAAATGTTGACATATCTTACTAAGGTGTGATTTTATAGACCAATTTGATCATATTTAGAAAGTCTGCGAACCCGGTTTTGTTTTCAGACAGTTTACAAAAAGTACAAGTGTTACTGCGCTCGTCAACGGCAGCTGTTGCTAGGCAACAAGAACAGTTCTCGTATTTAACATGGACCCCCCCCGTCTCTCGATGGATCTGAACTTAAATGTTGGCTGATAGGCTTAAATGTTTCTTGACTGCTTGACCGTTAAAAGCAGACGATTGGCTTTCAAGCGGGAGGGGTGGGATATGTGCATACAACCGCCATCTTTGCGTTACGGGTTTTCCTTATAGAGTTGTGTTGAGGATTTAGGAAGTGACATGTCTCTATATAAATTGCCTCTGCTAATACTCAGTACTTCAGTGTTTAATTACACTGTAACAAGGACACATTAATATAAACTGGGACGCAGTGATCATGATCATCCGCCCATTACAGCTCACATGATTCCTCTTCTAGCTTTGAGGAGTGAAACTGCCTGAGGAACATTGTGTTGGTGATTAATGATCAATGACGGCTCCGCTCTTCAGTGTTTGGGTTGGCCGGAGATTACAGGCCATGCCACTAACAGAAAACACATCGTCTTCCACAGAGCATTTAATCAATGAAATGCTCATTTGTTTTTAAATAAATACCGTTACAGTAGTTAGGCATATCTCTGAAGAGCAGTACGATGTGTTCGGGTCTGAGCATAAGCTCTTCTCTGAACGAGATTTATTTGTTTTAACAATGCATGATTCCTCAGACATTTTTTTTGTTTTCTTTTACAGCAGGGGTCGGCAAGTAACTTTGGCCGCGGGCCAATATTTTTTTTAGCCAGTAGATGGCGGGCCAGCTACACGGAGTAGGCCTATGGATACAAATTAAACCGCTTAAAATACCCCCTGTGTTCACCCGCTTTTTATATCCCGACCTGACGGGTCCGCAAAATTTAGATCTCATTTCCAGAATCTCTCATTCAAATGTCTCTAACGGACAGAGAGAGATTAAGTATCCTATAACAATTATAAATGCTATACAAAAATTGTGTTCGTGTCAATATAAATATTATTAATTACTGTCAGCAGAGAAAAAAATGTCACAGAAAAAAAAAATGAAATATAAATAACATAAATTAAATAGGGCAAAGCCTATCACTCAAATCACTCAAGCAACATACACACGGGTAACACAGGTTTAAAACAATCACATGCAAACGTAAAATATGCATATTTTTAGGAACACATCTACAAAAATATGTCTGTATTTCAAGTTGATAAAATAATTAAAAATCCACATCAGTTTATTTGTGCCCACACGCCACGCCCTCCCAGGACCTATAACGTTACTACTTTCACTTTTAAAAATTCCTCATAACTGCGTGCGCGATGCCGCGATCTGCAGTTGTGGAGATGGATGCTGAGGAGTTGAAGAAAAGAATAGCTAGTGGGGATTGTAAAGTTGTCGACAAAAGTCATCAAAAATCAAGTCCAGTGTGTGGGAGAAATTTGGAGTTATCTGAAGAAAATATTGTGAAAGACTTGCTGCATGCATTTTCTTGTTGGATAGCCGCAAATGTGGAACTTCATCGCTGAGGAAGCACGCAGATAACTGTGGTAACAAAGCAGTTCTGTCAAACACTATTTTTCAAATTTAACACTGTTAAGTATGTGTGGTTTGCAGATCAGCCGCTCATGTGAGTGTTTGAACCCAAAATTGTCAGATGTTGGCGCGCGGCTACGGCTTATCTCAAGTAGTGGAATAGTTTTGTGCAGCATTTAGTGCAAATATTTTTTATCAGGTAATACATATTATTTATCAGTGTGTTATACCCGAATAAATAATAATGAAAAAAGTTCAAAAGTCGGACTGTAAGCGAGTCGCTGTAATGAGACTTATTTAGGAGAGCATGATTGCTATTCACACCCTTATTAAAATGGCTGTAATCTGTTACCACAATAGTACTTTATCTGTTTAAAATGATTTCATTCGTATATGTCTGATAAGGTGTTAAATTAAGATTCAAAATTAAAATTCGTCTATACCCGTTATTCATTCTTTCTATTTATGATCTGAGCGCACAATCAGAAAATCGGAAAACGAGTCGTTATTCGTTTTTTTCCATTTTAGTTCAGGAAATAATGGAAAAACAAGTCGTTTTGTTATTTTTGTTTTTACTTTGAAAAAAAAAAAACGATTGAACAAATTATACATGGCGCCTGTTTGTAAACCGTTATTGTAAAATAAAAATAGGCTGATAAAAAAAAAAAAAAAAAACGGAATTCCAAAATAATCCGGCGGGCCAGAAAATATTGCTGCCGCCTGTTGCCGACCCCTGTTTTACAGTATATTGTGTTGCAAATGTTGCTCATTAGTTATGACTAGGGATGCAACGATTACAGATTTTGCAAGTACGATTATTGTCTGAGAAATAATCAACGATTATACACGATTATTAGTTTATTATGCATAAATTAATTTCACAACACTACTATATGTATAACATCACATGAACACTCAACACTAGATTTTAATGTGTTATTTATTGCTGCCACAAAAGTACAACATTATAAAATGACAAACAATAATCAATCTCTTCCTTTGGAATTAAAGAGAAGTGCTTAAACATCCAGCATTTTTCTTTTAAAAATAACAAATTAAGTCAAAGGCTGCCGGGCTCTTTGATTGAAATAGATCACAAAATTATTAAGCGTTTAGTTTGTTCTAAATTTATTTTCAACCTGAGGTAGAAAACTTGAAAACATGAAAACAATATATTGTTGGTATTTGACATAAAAACATAAATAATACTATAAAGGGATAATAAATAAATGAAAAATAAATCTTATTTTCATTATTCAATGAAAATAAGAATAAACAAAGTATTTGGCTCTATTGAATTAAATGTAAGCTAAATATTAACTATGTATTTCTTTTAAAAGAAAACAAATATAGTCCAAATGTTATCTACTCCAATATTATTGTACTTATTTTAATACTCTTTTTTAATTATTAATCCAAATTTTACATGTGCCTTCAGAAAATCATCTAGCCTATTATAATCTCATTATTTTAGTTTGTTTGTTTGAAGTTTAAGTAAAAATTATAGAAAGAAACTGAGAACATCTCTCATGCAGTGTTATTAATAACTGAAATGCAGTTAATTGGTAGTCCTAGAAATCTACACGACCCTGATCTTATGTTAGGGTTAGGGTTAGGCTACTCAACACAGACAGGAGAAAGCAATAGGATATTAAGTTAAATGTTCACTGACTGAAACTCTTGAGAGCGCGTCACATTCTGTTTTCCACAGACTTACGTAACCAAAACATTCCGCTGTTTTTTGTTGTTGTTGTTTTTTCCGTTGCACTGAAAGCTGAAAGTTGCACGCCGCGTTCTCCTTTTTCCAAAGCGCTAGGGAGGTTGCGCTCCGGAGGCGGCTGTCGTTGCTCTATTGGTTCTTGTCACTTGACCTACGGTGCGCTTGCAGCATTCTGAAAAGTAGAGATGTTTTTATCTCGATGCAGCGCGTACGCCCTTGGAAAAACGAGCGCGTCGCTCCCATTTGAAATAACGAACTTGAGCGCGCAAAAGACGCGATCTGTGAACAGTTCGGTGGAAATAGAGCGCCGCTGCTTAGTCCCTCTGCCATAGTGGTTGACGAGCACAGCACTTTAAGCTGGTGCACCGCTGGTGTAACTTTGTTTTCGTTTTGTGTTAGTTGCAAAAGTTCCGTTCCGTGCAGAACACGGTGTAGCATAGTCTTTACGATTAATTAACCGTGACGTTTTAAATCGCGGTTAATTGTGAAATCCGGTAATCGCTGCATCCCTAGTTATGACTACTATTAGACGTGACTGTAAGAGGGATGTTTGAGCAGAAGGGCTTTACTCACCTTACAGAAGAGCGAGGGGAAGTGCTCAGGGGTCATGGACACGTACGACAGCTCAGACAACACGTCCATCGCTCGCGGGCCAATCAGATTCAGAGCTACAGATCACATTTACATTTATTCATTTAGCTGACGCTTTTATCCAAAGCGACTTACAATTGCTATATTTCAGAGGTCGCACGCCTCTGGAGCAACTAGGGGTTAAGTGTCTTGCTCAGGGACACAGTGCTGTCTCACAGTGGATTCGAACCCGGGTTTCTCACACCAAAGGCATGTGTCTTATCCACTGCGCCATCACCACACACACCATCATCACATGACACGCCATAAAGGCCATAAAGGCTCATTTCTTTTCTGACATTTACTCTCTACTTCACTTATAAGGCTAGTCTATTGAAATGAGCGACTTTGCCACATCACGACAGATTCAGACCAAACAATTCCCAGATCTTCAACACTGTGCTGAGAAATCACTTCTACTGAAATATTACAAATAAAAACTAGCTTAGCTTTGATGGATGGTTTTCCTGATTTAAAATAGAACGCAGGCTTAGCTGGTAAAGATGTATTGATTTCTCACCGGTGTACTTCCAGCTGACGTCCTCCAGGTGGAGCTGCGGATCGTCGGGCATGTGCTTCTTAATCCAAGACCAGCAGTGCACTTGTTGATCCGTGGGTGAAATGATAAAGAAACTGGAGACAGAACCGGATGATGTCAATAATAATGAACAGGATCTAACTGAGAATTAGTCGAGAGTTCCTTTCGCATACGCAGGGTTTGGTTCTGCTGTCCTGGGGTGCGTTTCCCGAAAGCATCGTTAGCCAACTATGGTCGCAAGTTGGTCGCAATTTCCATTGAACTCTATTGGTAACGACGGAACTTGCGACCATAGTTGGCTAACGATGCTTTCAGGAAACGCACCCCTGGTTAGTTGGTTAATGCCATATAATATGAATGTTTTGTACTTAAATACATGAATCTGTATGTAAAAAAGCCCTGCTTTATGGGACGTGTCCCTGTTTGCAAACCTGTTTTTGCTGAGGCGCACCACGCTGCAGTCGTTCTCGTAGCAGCCTCTCTCGTTCAGCATACCCGTGTGGACGATGTGCCCGACCGGCACGTCCAGGTCATTAGCACACAGACGCTGGAGCAGACGCAGGGCCTCATCGCCCGCAGACTGAAACACACACACACACACACACACACACACACACACACACACACACACACACACACACACACACACACACACACACACACACACACACACACACACACACACACAAACACATTTGAAGACTGATGAATGTGATATATGGAAGCCACCGAATAAAAAAAATCAATAAAGATCATTGCAACTTTTTAACCCGCACTTTTCCACTCAGAATTGTTAGATAAAAAGTCAAACTTTTACCTTGCATATTTTTACTTTTTTCTTCCATACTGAAATGACAATGAAGGGATGAGGGACTCACCGTGAGCTCAAACTTGGTGAAGGAGGACATGTCGATGACACACACCGCCTCCTTGCAGCACTTCACCTCCGCTCCCACAATATCAAACCAGTCGGGCTTGTAGAAGGTCTTACTCTGATCCAGCGCCAGTAAATCTGTGAGGATTCGAGAACAACACCTCTGAGACAGGGACGCTAGTGACACTGAAATACCACAGCTGGACATTTGCTTTCAAATCTTAAAGTGTTACAGGGTGGTGATCATTCATCTGCTAAGATGCATCCATGCTAATATTAAATATTAATAAAGTACACAGCTGTTTAAAAGTTATTTCAGTAGAATACAATCGGAGTTGTATTAAAAATGTCCTGGCTCTTCCAAGCTTTATAATGGCAGTGAATGGCTGTTTCTGTCCATAAAAGTGCATCTATCCATCATAAAAGTGCATCTTTAAGTATGTGTCCAAACATTTTACTGGGTTTGTAGAATCAAACCCATCATTCTGAACCGATAGTGACAGAAAATAACCCAAACTGGGAACACATCGTGGTCAGCGCCGGTTCTCACCCTTCCCAGCAGGAACGAAGTACTTGGCTCGCTCGAAGCCGTGCTTCTCCATCCAGCGCGCTCCCTGTGTGTCGAGCCGGTCGTACAGTGGACTCGTGCGCAGCTGCCGGCCCGTCTGGAAGTCCCAGCGGGGAACCTTCAGTCCGTACAGGAGTGCTGGTGGACACACACACACACAGGGAATAAACACACAAACAACTAAATCTGTCAGTAACAGTGGCTAATATTCACTCGAGTCTCTGTCAGTAACAGTGGCTGATACTCACTCGAGTCTCTGTCAGTAACAGTGGCTGAAAACTCACTCGAGTCTCTGTCAGTAACAGTGGCTAATACTCACTCGAGTCTCTGTCAGTAACAGTGGCTAATATTCACTCGAGTCTCTGTCAGTAACAGTGGCTGATACTCACTCGAGTCTCCGTCAGTAACAGTTGCTGATACTCACTCGAGTCTCTGTCAGTAACAGTGGCTGATACTCACTCGAGTCTCTGTCATTAACAGTGGCTGATACTCACTTGAGTCTCTGTCAGTAACAGTGGCTAATACTCACTCGAGTCTCTGTCAGTAACAGTGGCTGATACTCACTCGAGTCTCTGTCAGTAACAGTGGCTGATACTCACTCGAGTCTCTGTCAGTAACAGTGGCTGATACTCACTTGAGTCTCTGTCAGTAACAGTGGCTAATACTCACTCGAGTCTCCGTCAGTAACAGTGGCTGATACTCACTCGAGTCTCTGTCAGTAACAGTGGCTGATACTCACTCGAGTCTCTGTCAGTAACAGTGGCTAATACTCACTCGAGTCTCTGTCAGTAACAGTAAGCAAGTAAGTAAAGTAAGTAAGTAAAATTTATTTGTATAGCACTTTTCTCAGATGAAGATCACAAAGTGCTTCACAACAAAAGGAAGCATTAGCAGCTCTCATAAATACATTTCAGTCACAGAACAAATAAAAAATAAAATATAAGTAAAATAAGCAACACTCATACACATACACATTAGACCAGCCTCGACCATCCTCCAGAGTCCAGACTAATCAAAAGCCTCTTTAAAAAGCAAAGTTTTCAGCTGACTTTTAAATTTTTCCACACAATCCAAGCAGCGTATGGAAGGAGGCAAAGCATTCCACAACCTGGGTGCAACAACTTGGAATGAACGGTCCCCCCTAGTTTTAAAATGTGCAAAGGGGGCAACTAATAGTCTCTGACCTGTTGATCTCAGACTACGTGAGGATGTACGCAGCTGTATCAGGTCAGAGATATATGAGGGTGCCTGTCCTTGTAGGGCTCTAAAAGTTAGGACCAAAATTTTGAAGTGCATTCTGAATAGCACTGGTAACCAATGGAGTGAAGCTAAAACTGGAGTAATATGTGCCCTTTTACTCGTGTGGGTTAAAAGCCTAGCAGCAGAATTTTGGACAGTCTGAAGACGACCAAGATCCTTCTTATTAAGGCAAATAAAAAGACTATTACAATAGTCCAAGCGAGACGAGATAAAAGCATGAATGATCATCTCTAGCTCGGCTTTTGACACCAAGGCTCTTATCTTAGAAATGTTCCTTAACTGAAAGAAACAGTTTTTAATAAGATGTTTCGAATGTTTCTCCAGAGACATGGCCGCATCAAAAACAACTCCCAGACTCCTGAGACTGGGCTGGACAGACGAACCTAAGTCACAAATGTGTTTCTTTATCTGAGGGATGCTCTGCTCAGGGGCAATGATTAAAGTTTCAGTCTTAGCTGAATTCAACATTAAAAAGTTGTCATTTAGCCACTGCTTAATCCTACTCAGACAGTTCATTAAAGATGACAATTTAAATAACTCAGTGGGCTTAAAGGAGCAATATAACTGAATATCATCTGCATACAGGTGATAAGAGACATCTCGAAACTGGCTTATAATCTGTCCTAAAGGAAGCATATACAGAAGGAAAAGAATCGGTCCCAGGACAGAACCCTGCGGAACACCACTCAATAAACCTGCAGTATCTGACATGTTCTGATTTATATAAACACTAAAACTTCTACCAGTAAGGTAAGATGAAAACCATTTCAGAGCTGATCCAGATATTCCTAATAGAGCCTGTAGTCTATTAAGCATAATATTGTGGTCAATAGTGTCAAAGGCAGATGTAAGATCCAGCAAAACTAACACTGTATGCTTCCCAGAGTCAGCAGACATCAAGATATCGCTTGAAACTTTCACCAGTGCAGTTTCCGTAGAATGTTTTTTACGAAAACCTGACTGATATTTATCAAAAATATCATTATTCTCTAAGAAGGTAGTAAGCTGCTCTGCTACCACTTTCTCTAAAATCTTAGCCATAAAAGGGAGTTTAGATATCGGCCTGTAATTCGAGGGTTGCAATGGATCCAAACTGGGCTTTTTAAGAACTGGTTCAACAATCGCATGTTTAAAAAAGTCAGGAACCACCCCAGTGAAAAGTGAAGTATTAATCATTTCTACAACGCAGGGGCCAATACTGTCAAAAACCTGCTTAAACAGCATAGTTGGAAGAACATCACTCTGGCCATAAGATGGTTTCAGCTTATCTAATAGAGTAGAGACATCGAATAATGACACAAGTTTAAAAGAGAAACACGGATAGTAAAGACCCAAAGTACAGGCCTTGTGTGCAGGCGGGGGTAAAATGGTAGCTCTGATATCCTTAATTTTCTCAACAAAGAAGCTAAGAAATACATTGCTATTTGTCAAAGAGAGCACCGTAGTTGGAGAGATAGATGGAGAAACAATAGAATTAATGGTATCAAATAAAAATGTAGGGTTTTTCTTGTTAGAAGATATTAGCTGAGAGAAGTAGTTGGTTCTAGCATTCTTCAGGTATTCATTTAGAGAAGTGGTTAATTCCCTAAGATAGAGCCTGTAAACTTCAAGTTTAGTTGTTTTCCATAAACGTTCTATTTTCCGACGTTTACTTCTAAGGCTCTGAATAGATGAATTAATCCATGGGCAGGGCTTTTTAACTGACACAATGTTTGATTTCATAGGAGCCACTTCATCTAGAATTTTGGAACATTGGCTGTTAAAAGATTCCACATACACATTTACATCACTACAACATCTTAGCTGGCATGGATCAAACATAGTAGAAAACCTCCCAGCGACATCCTGGTTAAAAACTCTCCTCTGAGCCTTAATTCTCAGAGGCGGGGGGTCCCATGGTAGATTTAAGCTAAAGAAAACACAACTATGGTCACTCACATGGACATCCTCCACACTCACATTTACTATCTCAAGCCCTAATGAGAAAACAAGGTCCAGGGTGTGCCCCTTTAAGTGAGTAGGACCTGAGACATATTGCGTAAAGTTAAAAGAGTCAGTGATAGATAGGAGATCTGAAGCAGCAATACATGACATATCATCAATGTGAAGATTAAAATCTCCAATTATTAAAACTTTCTCCAGCTTAATTATAGAGGTTAACAAATCAGTAAAATCAGTAAGGAAGATACCTGCAGGGCCAGGAGGACGGTAAATTAACACACAGTGAAATATGTTTACAGCACCGACCTTAACCCGTTTAATCCCACCGGTCACAATTGTGACCGCAACTTTTTTCTTATTTCTAGAAGCTCTAAAAATGTTGTTATTGGCTTTGGGCAAGAAATTCAACTTTTAAATGAAAAAATAGATTGTCTTCATTAAAATCCATTAATGTCATGTGACTAGTGTGAAAGGTCACATGACCAGACCTGTTTACTTCTTGCTTGCACATCTGGAAGAAGATGTCTTCCTCAGACTACTAAAACAAGTACTATGTAAAACATCTTAATTAACAGATAGAACTATAATATTTTGTACATATATTCTTTAAAGGGTCTACTACTGATATATTTTGAGAATTATACTCCTGCATATATATTTTGTTCGTAAGACGTGTAAATTTGTTTACGGTCACAATTGTGACCGGTAGTATAACACAGTATTTCAATTGAAAATACAGGTTTTGGCTGTAAATCCTACACTGAACGTATGCCACACCTGTGAGGTGGATGGATTATCCCTGCAAAGGAGAAGTGCTCACTAACACTTGTTTAGACAGATTTGTGAACAATATTTTTGAGAAATAGGCATTTTGTGTACATAGAAAAAGTCTTAGATCTTTCAGTTCAGCTCATGAAAAATGGGGGCAAAAACAAAAGTGTTGCGTTTATAATTTTCTTCAGTGTAGTTATCAGTATCCCAGAAACTATCAATGTGTTGGACCTTCTAGAGATATGTGACAACCCCCCAACCCCCCCATCCCCCACCCAAATTGAAAGTGACAGTGATAGTGAGGGCTCAGATAGTGAGTACCAGGGTGAAATGGCCCATTTGCCAGGCATTGAATGGCGATGCAGAAGTGAAATATTTGGAGGATTAGGCAGATGTTCATGACAACCAATTGGTGTGCCCCACACATGACCCCAAACAAGCCAACAACCCTTTCTACAACGTACGGCCCATCTTCAGTGCACTGAATGAACATGCATCTCCCTAAAACTGGCATAGGACAGGGCCCAAGTGTAGTCATGGTCTAGCCCATAGGGGTCTAGCCGAACAAGCAGAAGTTCCTCCAGGGTGTAACTTTGTACATGACAACCTTTTCACCTCATAAGCCTCCTTCATGAAATGAAAAAACGAGGTATTGGATGTCTTGGAATGTATTGTGTAAATAGGTCTAATTAAAGAAATTGTATGAATTCTGACTATGGTGTTTCCCACCGGTCACTATTGTGACCGAGTATAAAACCTATTTTTTCACTAACTTAACCAACATAAAATCAAAAAGGGCATACAATTTGAGTGTTAGGGAGGTCTAAGGAGTAAAATGCATGTACTTAAATTGCAAGAAAAAATTTGGGATTAAACGGGTTAATCATCTGTGATTCAAACGAGGAAAATGATTCACAGTGGATTCCTCTGCATAGAAGATAGTCTCGATACACAACAGCGAGGCCACCACCTCGGCGACCCGTTCGAGGTGTCCCAATCACTGAGCAACCTGTAGGGCAGAGCTCATTTAAGTGTACGGCCTCCTTATCCTTTTGCCATGTTTCTGTGAGGAACATAAAATCCATCTTTTCCATGAAGATAAGATCGTTGATGACATGCGCCTTGTTTGTGATGGAACGAGCATTTAGCAGCGCTAAACGGAGCGATGATGGCAATCCAGTCTCCTTAGTAGCAGGTTGTAGCGGTCGCAAACACCTAGTACAGTCACGTGATTTCCAGCGGTGTCGTGGGACCAATCGCTGGTCAGGCAGGTCAGACACAAACTGCAGTTTCCCAACTGCAAGTCCATCTCCGCCCCACGGTGACCAAAGGGGATCACGTCCAGCAGGCAGGACGAGCCGCAGGCTACCCTGCGCCAGAGCGCCCCCGGCACCTATGTCCCGAGGAAAAACCGGCAGAAGCCACCGCGGCCGCCGCCCGCAGAGAAGCCCGGGCACCTCTATCGCCGAAGACAGCCTCATCGCGACCCGAACGCCAGCTCTGCAACCCCTTTTCCTTCGTCTCTTCTTTGGGTTTCCACGACCCCGAAGTAAAAAACGGCAATCAAATAGGCTGGGTGTGCACACCAGCGGGGGTGGAAAAGTTTGACTGTAACTCTCCCAGCTGTTACTGAGTCCTTCCATATATACTCCAATGTTCATTAGGGTATCACGATCGTATGTCAGAACCGCGGTGACACAGTGATAAAATGGCAGGGTTAATGTGACCATAAAAAAGACATACACAAACAAGTACTCACTCGAGTCTCCGTCAGTAACAGTGGCTAATACTCACTCAAGTCTCTTTCAGTAACAGTGGCTAATACTCATTCGAGTCTCTGTCAGTAACAGTGGCTAATACTCACTCGAGTCTCTGTCAGTAACAGTGGCTGATACTCACTCGAGTCTCCGTCAGTAACAGTGGCTAATACTCACATCGAGTCTCTGTCAGTAACAGTTGCTGATACTCACTCGAGTCTCTGTCAGTAACAGTGGCTAATACTCACTCGAGTCTCTGTCAGTAACAGTGGCTAATACTCACTCGAGTCTCCGTCAGTAACAGTGGCTAATACTCACTCGAGTCTCTGTCAGTAACAGTGGCTAATACTCACTCGAGTCTCCGTCAGTAACAGTGGCTGATACTCACTCGAGTCTCTGTCAGTAACAGTGGCTAATACTCACTCGAGTCTCTGTCAGTAACAGTGGTGATACTCACTCGAGTCTCTGCCAGTAACAGTGGCTGATACTTACTCGAGTCTCTGTCAGTAACAGTGGCTGATACTCACTCGAGTCTCCGTCAGTAACAGTGGCTAATACTCACTCAAGTCTCTTTCAGTAACAGTGGCTAATACTCATTCGAGTCTCTGTCAGTAACAGTGGCTAATACTCACTCGAGTCTCTGTCAGTAACAGTGGCTGATACTCACTCGAGTCTCTGTCAGTAACAGTGGCTAATACTCACTCGAGTCTCTGTCAGTAACAGTTGCTGATACTCACTCGAGTCTCTGTCAGTAACAGTGGCTAATACTCACTCGAGTCTCTGTCAGTAACAGTGGCTAATACTCACTCGAGTCTCCGTCAGTAACAGTGGCTAATACTCACTCGAGTCTCTGTCAGTAACAGTGGCTAATACTCACTCGAGTCTCCGTCAGTAACAGTGGCTGATACTCACTCGAGTCTCTGTCAGTAACAGTGGCTAATACTCACTCGAGTCTCTGTCAGTAACAGTGGCTGATACTCACTCGAGTCTCTGCCAGTAACAGTGGCTGATACTCACTCGAGTCTCTGTCAGTAACAGTGGCTGATACTCACTCGAGTCTCTGTCAGTAACAGTGGCTAATACTCACTCGAGTCTCTGTCAGTAACAGTGGCTAATACTCACTCGAGTCTCTGTCAGTAACAGTGGCTGATACTCACTCGAGTCTCTGTCAGTAACAGTGGCTAATATTCACTCGAGTCTCTGTCAGTAACAGTGGCTAATACTCACTCGAGTCTCTGTCAGTAACAGTGGCTAATACTCACGCATGACTTCCATCACTCGATGGCGCAGGAATGTGCGGCTGCTCTGCAGGTTCCCGAAGCGCTTGATGTCCAGCGGCCACACGTTAGCACTGGGTAGCCGTACGTCATCCACTCTGCCAGATATCTGCGGGAAGAAGAAGCTGTTGTGAACTTATCAAACTCAAAGCTGAAGAAACGTCCAGCAGAGCTGTTTCTTACTTCCCCGCTCCGCCAGCGAATGAGAGCCCGGACGAGTTCATGCCCGCCAACACGAAGTACCCATAGATCCCCGGCGTCTCTCCCATCAGGCAGCGCATGTCCGGAGTGAAGGATTCTGGGCAGTTGACCAGCTGTTGGATCTCACAGGCCTCGAGCCCAGGCATCCGGCGCAGCAGAGCGCTCAACATGGGCTCTACGGGGAACCACACCACTCACAAATGAACATATACACGTGTGTGTTTCTGTGGGCTCTACGGGGAACCACACCACTTATCTGACCGTTATCAGTTTGTAGCAGTAAATGAAGAGATGTCTTATCGATCACAAGTTCAGTATGGTGTACCACAAGGCTCAGTACTAGGACCGCTGCTGTTCACTCTGTACATGCTACCCACACACACACACACACACACACACACACACACACACACACACACACACACACACACACACACACACACACACACTCTGTACATGCTACCCTTAGGAGATATCATGATTACTTACAAAGCACTAAATGGTTTAGCTCCAGTACTTGAGCGAGGTCTTAACGCATTATAGTCCTTCACGTTTATTGTGATCTCAAAAGTTCTGACCAGTTGATAATACCTAGAATATTATCGGTAGATCCTTTTCCTATTTAGCACCAAAACTTTGGAACAATCTTCCTAACATTGCCCGGGAAGCAGACACAGTCTGTCAGTTTAAATCTAGACTAAAAACACATCTCTTTGACCTAGCATTCACATAATACATTATAGATTTCTATAATTCAATGTTAGGCTGCATAGTTTAGATCAGCCGGAACCGGGAACACTGCCCTTAAATCCGGATGTACTCGTTACATCATAAGAAGGATGGCGTCTACGCTAATATTAGTCTGTGGACGAGTGACATCATCTACTGTACCGAAGTGATCCCAGTCCTCCTGCATGTTCTGGATCTCCAGCTGGTTCCGGCCCTCAGTGAAGATGGGCTTCGGGTTCTTCTCAAACCCTCCAGACAGGATTCCTCCGTTCCAGGAGCGAGCGTAGATCCTCCCGTCCATGTCGATCACCACTGCACACACACACACACTGCATTACACACACCTGATCACTGACACACTGTGTGTGTGTGTGTGTGTGTGTGTGTGTGTGTGTGTGTGTGTGTGTGTCACCTGGGCTGTCTGGTCGTGTGGGCTCAGACAGGGGTTTAGTGTGTGTGTGTGTGTGTGTGTGTGTGTGTCTCACCTGGGCTGTCGGGTCGTGTGGGCTCAGACAGAGGCTTAGTGTGTGTGTGTGTGTGTGTGTGGTGTGTGTGTGTGTGTGTGTGTGTGTGTGTGTGTGTGTCTGTGTGTGTGTCTGTGTGTGTGTGTGTGTGTCTCACCTGGGCTGTCGGGTCGTGTGGGCTCAGACAGAGGTTTAGTGAGCAGGTAGAAGTGTTCACAGCCGTGGAGAGGAACAGACACTTTGACTTCGCTGCTCTGACCCAGCTCATACGCCCACTGAAACACACACACACACACACACACACACCACCGATCAATCACTGTACATGTCTAATGACACAAAACATTTACATCATAACATAAAATGA
This sequence comes from Chrosomus eos, assembly GCA_036326025.1. NCBI lineage: Eukaryota > Metazoa > Chordata > Actinopteri > Cypriniformes > Leuciscidae > Chrosomus > Chrosomus eos. The sequence continues at coordinate 347,935 of CM070824.1, read as the reverse complement.
ACTACCCATAAGTGCTGTATTACTCACACGGGTCAGAGACGAGTGAAGCTCCTCTAGCGCTACACTATCACACTAAACTACATTTGTGTGTGTTAAAGTTATAATGTTATTCTGTGTGTGTGTGTGTGTGTGTGTGTGTGTGTGTGTGTGTGTGTGTGTGTGTGTGTGTGTGTGTGTGTGTGTGTGTGTGTGTGTGTGTGTGTATGTGTGTGTGTGTGTGTGTGTGTGTGTGTGTGTGTGTGTGTGTGTGTGTGTGTGAGACTAGCATAAGATAGATCAACATTAGAATAACATACTGATCATATTGTATCATCTCATCATGTTGAGCGATGTAACATTGATTAGTTTTATGTACATTTGCTCAGTGTGTAATAAAGCTCATGCAGGAGCGTGTCTCTGTCGAGTGGAAGTTAGCCGCGGACGCTAGCTCTCGATATCTCGAAAACGCCAGGCTGATATTGATCCTCGGTTTAGTTCTCCTTTTGTCCCAAAGTCTGCTTGGCATGACCTATAATGCCTGAACGAAACAGCAACAGCTAGACGTAACGCAGTTGTCCACGTCGCAATGGTTACTACGGCAGAACGAGCGGGAACCAGGGATAACGCGGATATTACGTCATTGACAGGCGGCAAGTTAACAGGGACGGGCACTATTTAAAATTTTTTGTTTCTCTGATTATACAAACATTTAGGATAATTTAAGTACACAATTGAAAGAAATATATGACACTGTGCAAGAGGTTTTTGGATATTTAGATACAAAATTCTTACATATTATACCTTTAACGCAAATCCACCTGTCAGATCTAAAATATAAACAGTTATTAGGGGCTTACCATAGTGAATCAGGGTGAACATGTTTTGGAAGAAGGATTGATGATGTATTGACTAGATTTCGTTCAAATTTTTGTTAATTTTGAACAAAAAAGCTATATAGTGTTGGGGACATTTAACATTTAATTTTGAATTTAACAATACTATTACAACTTTACTTTCCTGTTATCACTGTAAAGCTGCTTTGAAACAATTTGTGTTGTAAAAAGCGCTATAAATAAAGGTGACTTGTACCTTTAAAGAAATATATTACTATATAGTAACAATACAATAGTACTGTAAAGCACATAGCAATAAAACGTTGACTTTATTAGCAGATGTGCATCGCACTGAATGCTGGGCCGTATGTGTCAGAGCAGACTCACCTGTCCGGCACAGTTAACGAAATATTCGCACTCGACGGCCCCGCGGTCGGTCTCCACCGCCGCACGTGACCGTTCTTCACCAGCACCTGGGTCACACTAGTGTGCTCGTAGATCTGCACCCCTGACACACGAAACACCAATGAAACCACAGAGGATCGGTGAGACTGTGATGCTGTGTTTGGTGTTAGCCGTACCGTTAGCCGCCGCCGCCACGGCGAGCGCGTGATTGACATCCGGCGGGGAGACGACGCTGTCGCCGGGCAGATGAAGAGCTCCGACCAGATCATGGATGTTCACCAGCGGGTGGAGCTGAGACACGTCTCTGGGCTTGATGACCTCACAGCTCACGCCTAGAACCCTGCACACAGAGAGTGGCCACATCTACTGTCGCTTTCATTGGGAACTGCCAGAATGAAAAACAGACTTCCAGAAGGGATCGACATGAGAGTAAAAGTCGAGGTCAGAGGTCATACTGAACACATATAGAGAAAGCCTCACTTCAGCCTGGATGCCAGACGCTTCAGCGACAGGAACCGATCCTGATTCTGAGCCAAACACAGAGAGCCGGTCCGGACGAAACCTGGAAAACACACACACACACGCCAAAGCCATTACTTCATAACATGAAGCACATGTGTAATGCTGAGTCTGACGCTCCGGCAAGCGGCGATCGTGTAGTGATGATGTTTCTCACCCGTTTTAACGCCCGTCTCTTCCTCCAAACGCTCATACAGTGCGTTAGAATAATCTGCCATTTTACTCTCAATAGAAAGAGGTTTGGCGACGCTGACTATTCCTGCACAGAAACGAGTTGTACCGGCTCCGAGTCTACACACACACCACCACACACACACACACACACACACACACCACACACACACACACACACACACACACACACACACACACACAGGTAATGACATTATTAATGATAAATTATAGCTTATATAAAGTCAGAGATTATGTATGTATGGATAGATAGATAGATAGAGATAAAGAGAGATAGATAGATAGATGATAGATAGATAGATAGATAGATAGATAGATGGATAGATAGATAAATAGAGGGATAGATAGATAGATAGATAGATAGATAGATAAGATAGAGAGATAGATAGATAGATGATAGAGGGATAGATAGATAGATAGATGGATAGAGGGATAGATAGATAGAGGGATACATAGATAGAGGGATAGATAGATGATAGATAGATAGATAGATAGATAGACAGATAGACAGATAGACAGATAGACAGATAGATAGATAGATAGATGATCACCTGCCCTGCTCCAGGAGCACAATCTCCCTCCAGCCCAGTCGGGACAGGTGATAGGCCACTGATGTTCCCACGACTCCGCCTCCACAGATGATGACACGCGCGTGCGCAGGAAGAGTAGCGGGAGGATCCGAGCTGAAGAACCGGACCGCTCTCTGACCAGCGGGTCGGCTCCGGCGTCACAGAACCAGCGGGGCAGGAGGACAGGGGACAGAGTCCGGGCGCTCCACGCTCCACTGCGCATGGCTCCGCGCGCACACACACACACACACTACCAGGACAAAAATTTATTTTATCAGAAGAGAACAACACTGATCTGAGATCTGATCTGCTTTAATGCTGAATCTGAGTTTTATCTAATATTTGATGAAGTATGATCATTGATTCTGTTATTTTCCTGTTTATTACTGTAAAGATGCTTTGAAATAATCTGTATTGAATAAAGCCCTTGTAAAGAGGTTAGATATTACGGGAAGGAGGAGGCGGGAAGCTGCGAACATTCAAAGACTTTAATACCAATTAAAGCTGCAAGCAGCGATGGGCGGGCCCTCGCACATGTAGCGCGTCGGGGAGTGATGCGGCCACATATTCTGTTGCATATTCTGGAGCTCTGCCAGTGCGGCTGTGAATTTGCTACGCTTTTCAGACACTGCATGAAGGTGTTATACGTCACTTCCTGTTGCCAGCAGGTGGCACTATGACTGTGGGTGAATGTGGGCATGTACATAAGTTCAGGGCGGGACTCTTATCCTACATGTAAAGTTTGGTGCAGCTGTGAGCATGTACACTGAAGTTACAACCACTTCCTGTGTCATGGCGATGAGTTGATCTTTGATGCCATGCCACGGACACGCCGATTGACGAAAACTCGCAGTTAGCACAACTTTTCATCGTCAATGCCTTTAGAAGGCACAGCAGAAATTTCAAGTCGATCGGACTAAATCCCTAGGAGGAGTTCGTTAAAGTACGGAGTGTGTAAATCAGCCAAAATTTGACGAAAAATTAAAAATGTCCGACTTCTTATTGGGTTTAGGGCATCGCTCCAAGAGGCTTTTTTGTGCGTCTGGACATGGTTGATGTGCCACAGAAATTCCGTACATGTAGGTCAAACGTGCGGCGGGGGCTGCTTCGTTAAAGGTCACTTCCTGTTGCCAGCAGGTGGCGCTATGACTGGGGTTGAAAGTCGGCATGTACATGTGTTCAGGGCAGGACTTTTGTCAAGCGTGCAAAATTTGGTGCAGATCTGAGCATGTACAGCAAAGTTACTCCAACTTCCTGTTTCATGGCGAATCATCGATGCCATGGACACGCCCATTGACAAAAACGCGCAGAGAGCACAACTTTTCATCGTCAATGCCTTTAGAAGGCACAGCAGAAATTTGAAGTCGATCCGACTAAATCCCTAGGAGGAGTTTGTCAAAGTACGGAGTGTGTAAATCGTCCCAAAATGGCCGCCAAATTAAAAATGGTGGACTTCCTGTTGAGTTTAGGGTATGGGTTCTTGAGGCTTTTCTGTGCGTCTTGATATTATACACGTCCCCACCAAATTTTGTGCATGTATGTCGAACATGGACGAGGGGCTAATTTTTTCTAATTTTCTAGGTGGCGCTAGCGAGCCATTTTGCCACGCCCATCCGCGAAACCCACAAAATACAAAATTTTTCACCAGTCCTGACATGTGTGCAAAATTTGGTGACTTTTCGAGCATGTTGCGGCCTCGAAAATGGGCCTACTTTGCAGAAAAAAAAAAAAAAAAAAAATTAAAGCTGCAAGCAGCGATGGGCGGGCCCTCGCACATGTAGCGCGTTGGGGAGTGATGCGGCCGCATATTCTGTTGCATATTCTGGAGCTCTGCCAGTGCGGCTGTGAATTTGCTACGCTTTTCAGACACTGCATGAAGGTGTTATACGTCACTTCCTGTTGCCAGCAGGTGGCGCTATGACTGTGGGTGAACGTGGGCATGTACATGAGTTCAGAGCGGGACTCTTATCCTACATGTAAAGTTTGGTGCAGCTGTGAGCATGTACACTGAAGTTACAACCACTTCCTGTGTCATGGCGATGAGTTGATCTTTGATGCCATGCCACGTACACACCGATTGACGAAAACTCGCAGATAGCACAACTTTTCATCGTCAATGCCTTTAGAAGGCACAGCAGAAATTTCAAGTCGATCGGACTAAATCCCTAGGAGGAGTTCGTTAAAGTACGGAGTGTGTAAATCAGCCAAAATTTGACGAAAAATAAAAAATGTCTGACTTCCTGTTGGGTTTAGGGCATCGCTCCAAGAGGCTTTTTTGTGCGTCTGGACATGGTTGATGTGCCACAGAAATTTCGTACATGTAGGTCAAACGTGCGGCGGGGGCTGTTTCGTTAAAGGTCACTTCCTGTTGCCAGCAGGTGGCGCTATGACTGGGGGTGAATGTCAGCATGTACATGTGTTCAGGGCAGGACTCCTGTCAAGCGTGCAAAATTCTGGTGCAGATCTGAGCATGTACAGCAAAGGTACTCCAACTTCCTGTTTCATGGTGAATCATCGATGCCACGGACACGCCCATTGACGAAAACGCGCAGAGAGCACAACTTTTCATCGTCAATGACTTTAGAAGGCACAGCAGAAATTTGAAGTCGATCCGACTAAATCCCTAGGAGAAGTTCGTCAAAGTACAGAGTGTGTAAATCGTCCCAAAATGGCCGCCAAATTCAAAATGGCGGACTTCCTGTCGAGTTTAGGGTATGGGTTCTTGAGGCTTTTTTGTGCGTCTTGATATTATACACGTCCCCACCAAATTTCGTGCATGTAGGTCGAACATGGACGAGGGGCTAATTTGTTTCAATTTTCTAGGTGGCGCTAGTGAGCCATTTTGCCACGCCCATCCGCGAAACCCACAAAATACAACATTTTTCACCAGTCCTGACAGGTGTGCAAAATTTGTTGACTTTTCGAGCATGTTGCGGCCTCGAAAATGGGGCTTACTTCGCAGAAAAAAGAAGAAAAAAAAAGAAAAAAAAAAGAAAATTAAAGCTGCAAGCAGCGATGGGCGGGCCCTCGCACATGTAGCGCGTGGGGGAGTGTTGCGGCCGCGTTGCATATTCTGGAGCTCTGCCAGTGCGGCTGTGAATTTGCTAGGCTTTTCAGACACTGCATGAAGGTGTTATACGTCACTTCTTGTTGCCAGCAGGTGGCACTATGACTGTGGGTGAATGTGGGCATGTACATGAGTTCAGGGATGGACTCTTATCCTACATGTAAAGTTTGGTGCAGCTGTGAGCATGTACATTGAAGTTACAACCACTTCCTGTGTCGTGGCGAAGACTTGATGTTTGACGCCACGCCACGGACACACCGATTGATGAAAACTCGCAGATAGCACAACTTTTCATCATCAATGCCTTTAGAAGGCACAGCAGAAATTTCAAGTCGATCGGACTAAATCCCTAGGAGGAGTTCGTTAATGTACGGAGTGTGTAAATCAGCCAAAATTTGACGTAAAATTAAAAATGACCGACTTCCTGTTGGGTTTAGGGCATCGCTCCAAGAGGCTTTTATGTGCGTCTGGACATGATTGATGTGCCACAGAAATTTCGTACATGTAGGTCAAACGTGCGGCGGGGGCTGCTTCGTTAAAGGTCACTTCCTGTTGCCAGCAGGTGGCGCAATGACTGTGGGTGAATGTGGGCATGTACATGTGTTCAGGGCGGGACTCTTGTCAAGCGTGCAAAATTTGGCGGAGATTTGAGCATGTACAGCAAAGTTACTCCAACTTCCTGTTTCATGGCGAATCATTGATGCCACGGACACGCCCATTGACGAAAACGCGCAGAGAGCACAACTTTTCATCATCAATGCCTTTAGAAGGCACAGCAGAAATTTGAAGTCGATCCGAGTAAATCCCTAGGAGGAGTTCGTTAATGTACAGAGTAGGGATGTAACGATTCACTCAACTCACGATGCGATACGATTCACGATACTGGTTTCACGATACGATTTTCTCACGATTTTTTTTAACAAGTGATTAATTTAAGAAATTATAAATGAAAAAGTGTCCCTTTTATTATTTCTCAGACAAAATGCTGCACATTTCTTTTTAATTTTAAAATATATTTGTCAAATAAAAAAACTACACTGAAATTAAAAAAAATCCCTTCAAGGTTGTTTCAACTCAGTCTTTGTGTCTGTCTGGTCAAGAGGGTGGACACTGGTACCTTCACACACTCAGTAAAAGACTATGTAAAATTAGTACCACATTTAGAGGGGTTTTAATTTTGTTATAATTTGTATCATTACACTAGCAAGAGTAAAAAAAAAAAAACACATTTAGAAAAATATGCCATAACCATCAACAAATTATACATATAAAAAATATATATCCATGTACACATTTAGAGAAAGAGATAGTAAAATAAATACAACACCTGGTTGCCACGGAAACACTGATGCACCTTGTGATCTCCGTGGCTCTCGCACTTGTCTTATTAATGCCTTTTACATGAAAACGGAGGTGACTTGTGCTTCTCACGGTGGTGATTATTATTAGTCTATGGAAAGTCAAAATGCCGCCACACCTCCGATTTGAATGAGTCAACGTCAACATCTACGCTTGCCGTCGCCGTGTGTTTGACGGCGCGTGCACAACAGTCTATTATGGCGCACACTGGCGCGGCGCGAGCGGAGCAAACCGAGCGTTTTCAGTTCATTCCTGTGGAAGTTGAGCTTGGCTCACACAAGCTCAAGTTCCATGAATGAAGTGAAAACACTCGCTAGTTTCGCGCAAGCGAGGTTCACAACTTCACAATAGGCTACAGTAAACGCCCCTGTTGTTTAAAATGTGTATCGCGATTCGTTTAACATTGCAACCGATTTGAATCGTCACACATTTGTATCGATTTTCAACCGGTTGCGAGTGAATCGTTACATACCTAGTACAGAGTGTGTAAATCAGCCAAAATTTGACGTAAAATTCAAAATGGCCGACTTCCTGTTGGGTTTAGGGCATCGCTCCAAGAGGTTTTTTTGTACGACTGGACATGGTTAATGTGCCACAGAAATTTCGTACATGTAGGTCAAACGTGCGGCGGGGGCTGCTTCGTTAAAGGTCACTTCCTGTTGCCAGCAGGTGGCGCTATGACTGGGGGTGAATGTCGGCATGTACATGTGTTCAGGGCGGGACTCTTGTCAAGCGTGCAAAATTTGGTGCAGATCTGAGCATGTACAGCAAAGTTACTCCAACTTCCTGTTTCATGGCGAATCATCGATGCCACGGACACGGCCATTGACGAAAACGCGCAGATAGCACAACTTTTCATCGTCAATGCCTTTAGAAGGCACAGCAGAAATTTGAAGTCGATCCAACTAAATCCCTAGGAGGAGTTCGTCAAAGTACGGAGTGTGTAAATTAGGGGTGTAAGAAAAAATCGATACACTTGAGTATCGCGATATTTTATTTTGCAATACTGTATCGATTTTCCAAAACGCAATATCGATTTTTTTTTTTTTTTTTTTTTTTTTTTTTTACAAGCAAAAGTATTCATGGGACCGTGGTTCCCGTTTATGTTGTGTTTAAATCCCTACCACTAGATGGCTATGCTGAGACGCACCACTAGTGTCATCCTATTTTGATTAATATATGCGCGAGGGAGAAAGAGCAAGACCATAGAAATCATGAGCAAGACAGCGCGCGTGTTGTTTGAAGAGTGCGCGCACGCGCGGCCGGGGCTCTCTCTCTCTCTGCTCGTTTGCGCAGCAGTCATTCTACATCACTCACCGATCAAAAAAGGCTTTGGCGGGACACAAATTTGCTTTGGCGGTGCCAAAAAGCGGACGATCTGACGGGTTTTAGAAGATTAAATACAACCCGAAACTACAAAACAGACCCGGCCTTATTTGAGACCGGCCTTTATTTACCCAAACCTGTTGCCACACCAGGCGTGTAAAAGAGACATGCGTCTATTTGGTACTCGGCTATTATTTGAAGTTTTACGGTATGTTGTGTTGGATGTACCCTGTGTATTAATAATAGTGCAAGCATTTTTTTTAATGACATTGCACCTCAGTTTGTACCTTATGTGTTATGTATTAGCCTAGATGTCACAGATGTCACAGTCAGGGGCTATGTATTTTCTTTAACTGACTATTTAGCTACATTTGTTCCTCAATGTTTCCTTTAGGAATCGTGTTCGTGTTTTTGCAACACAAAACGTGTTGGACGTAGCCTACCCTGTGTACTAGGAAAAGTGCAAGCATTTTTTTATTGACACATAATTATAATGATGAATAACATCACACATAATGTGTATGTGTTATGTATTGTGACAGGGGGTATGTATTTTCTTTTATTATGGCCTACTTGAGCATATACAAATTTGCTCACTAAGAACCTGTGAACCACAACCCCAAACTGGCAGTTTGATTTTCTGTGTACTGAATTGTTTACCTAAAGTAAACTTGTTTGACTTTTATGCACATCATGTCTTTTTTTTAAAAAATAATAATTTTTCTAAAATTATAATCCTACTTTAAAAAAAAAAAAATCGCAATATATCGCCTTATGCACAGTATCGAAATATATTGCAATATATTGAATCGTGACCCATGTATCGTGATACGTATCGTATCGCCAGATTCTTGCCAATACACACCCCTAGTGTAAATCGTCCCAAAATGGCCGTCAAATTCAAAATGGCGGACTTCCTGTCGAGTTTAGGGTATGGGTTCTTGAGGCTTTTTTGTGCGTCTTGATATGATACACGTCCCCACCAAATTTCGTGCATGTAGGTCGAACGTGGACGAGGGGCTAATTTTTTTCAATTTTCTAGGTGGCGCTAGCGAGCCATTTTGCCACGCCCATCCGCGAAACCCACAAAATACAAAATTTTTCACCAGTCCTGACATTTGTGCAAAATTTGGTGACTTTTCGAGCATGTTGCGGCCTCGAAAATGGGGCTTACTTCGCAGAAAAAAAATAAAAAAAATAAAAAAATATAGCTGCGAGCAGCGATTACGGGCCCAAGCCAGTGGCACCGCAACCCTGGTGCACCAGGGTGGCGGTACCGCCGGCTTTGGCCCTTCATCGCTGCTCGCAGCTATATTTATATATATATATATTAGGGTGGAACGGTACACATAAGTCACGGTTCGGTTCATACCTCGGTTCAGACGTCACGGTTCGGTACGATTTCGGTACAATGGAGTGAAAAGCAAAACAAAAATGCAGAAGGCATTTTTATAAATGTCTTAAGCCTTGTATTTTTTAAATAAGTTTTATTAATAAAGGCATAGAACCAGTTTATTTGTAGTGCACTGACAGGAGTTTTATATAATTAGTTTATTAATTAAATTATTAAAAAGATGAAAAGACCTTGAGATATGTTTGGTAATTGTACCTGAATGAATTTAAAATTAATTTGCTCTTTCAGATCAATATATTTGTTTTCCTTCATTTTAGTTAACCCTAACTTTATTCTCATCTGAATTATAAATAATTATTTCCGTATAAAATAATACTACCTTTAAAAACTTTTGTTAGCATTTGTAGGTTACAGTTTGACAAGAGTTTAGAGTGTAACAAAAGCACAATGTTGTGTTTTATTGCAAGTGTACACAAAAATATAAGTAAACATTAAACACTTTGCAGTTTTAATGATGTCCTGTATGAAAAAATGACGGAGTATGTTTCCACTGTTTGATCGCGCACGAGAGATCTCTCTCGCACGCGCGCAAACACACACACACACACACACACACACACACTGACTGTTCATCGCGCCTCTCTCTCGCACACGCGCGCGCAGACACACACAGTGGGCCTCTCTCTCTCTCTCTCTTCTCTCCCTCTCTCTCTCTCTCTCTTCCTCTCTCTCTCTCTCTCTCCTCTCTCTTCTCTCTCTCTCCTCTCCTTCTCTCTCTCTCTCTTTTCTCTCTCTCTCTCGCGCGCCGTTTTTGTACCGTGTATTCTACGTG
>CM070824.1:272500-335000 GCA_036326025.1 Chrosomus eos | reverse complement strand
CACAGGTCTACATCTGGCTTGTGTTTACATTATACACATCAAGTTTGAAGCAAATAGGGTAAAGCGTGTTGGATATATGGACCAAATTGTCGGACCCGTTCAAGGGGGCGCTGTCGAGCCCCCCTGCCACGCCCGGGTACCAGCTTCAGCCTGGCCCTGATGGCCGCTGGTTTTGTCCTGTGTGCAAAGTTTCAAGAGTTTTCGAGCACGTTAAGAACCCCAAAAGTGCCCGAAAGCATAAAAAAGCATGAAAAAGCTTAAAAAAAGGAATATTAATGTTTGATGCATTGCCATGGCAACAGTGTCTAAGATATCAATAATCCTTTCACAGGTCTACATCTGGCATGTGTCTACATTATGCACATGAAGTTTGAAGCAAATCGGGTAAAAATAAGAGGGTGATTTAAAAGCATTTTGAAAGTAACACATTTCCTGCTGCCAGTTGGTGGCGCTATAACTTTGACTCACAATAGTCACATCCATGTGATCGGGCTCTTACAACGAACACACTGCTGAAGTTTCATCAAGATTAGTTAATGTATGCAGTAGTTATGACACACTTCCTGTTTCACGTTTCTCGCCATAATTTCGTTTCCTCGCCACGGCCAAACCGTTCGAGATATCAAAAATCCCCTCGCAAACTTTCATCCTCAATGTCTTGACTTCACGCTGACCGAGTTTCGTGCCGTGTGTTTAAATTCTCTAGGAGGAGTGTTTCACATTCCTTTGCATGCGTTTTCCAAACAAGCCTAAATAGCCGACTTCCTGTTGGGCTGGGGTAAAAAGTTAGAGTGCGAAGTATATATGAAACGATGAGATCTACATGTGTACCGAGTTTCATATTATTACATGCAAGCGTGTTTGATTTATGGACCATGTTTTCGGACCCCGTTCCAGGGGGCGCTGTCGAGCCCCCCTGCCACGCCCGGGTACCATCTTCTGCCCGGCCCTGATGGCCGCGGGTTCTGACATGTGTGCAAAGTTTCAGGAGTTTTTGAGCATGTTAAGGCCTCCAAAAGTGTCCAAAAGGTAGTAAAAAAATAATTAGAATAATAATAATAATAATAATAATAATAAATATAGCTGCGAGCAGCGATTACGGGCCCAAGCCGGTGGCACCGCAACCCTGGTGCACCAGGGTGGCGGTACCGCCGGCTTTGGCCCTTCATCGCTGCTCGCAGCTATATTTATATATATATATATATATATATATATATATATATATATATATATATATATATATATATATATATATATATATAAAGCCGGTGGCATCGCCACCCTGGTGCCTTTAGGGTTATTGTGCACGACGTGACACAAAATATCTGCTCGCTATCTGCCGAACGGCTCTGGTAGTCCCGCTTCAGCACTGATGATGTTGTAGAAATAGTGTGCTCTGGTTGGTCTGGATTATTCGGGATTTTTTATTTTAGACAGAAATAAGTTATTTATAATTCAGATGAGAATAAAGTTAGTGTTGATTAAAATGAAGGAAAACAAATATATTGATCTGAAATATAGCACATTCATTTTACATTTATTTAGGTTCAATTACCAAACATACAATTTTAATTCTTAATTTAATTTAAAGCAAACAATACATTTGAAATACATGGGTTGTATGCACATTTTTTTTTTATAAAATATATATATATATATATCCAAAAAGACAAGGCTTAAAAACTCTTGTCACTGTAACAGACACAATCTCTCTCTCACACACACACACACACACACACACACAAAACACACACACACGCACACACACACACACACACACACACACACACACACACACACACACACACACACACACACACACACACACACACACACACACACACACACACACACACGTCAAGTCACATTTTAGATGCAATATTGAATAAGCAGAAAAATCGGATTTTCTGCTCTGAAAATATAAATAAGCATACAAATTGAATAAGCACTTTGAATATTCTAAACAGAATAAGCATTAGTCGCTAATGAATAAGTACTAGTACTTAATGGAATAGATACTAATATCTAAAAAATAAGTACTAGTAGCATGAAAATAGAGACTAGTATGTTAAAATGATTAAATGTTAAAACGGCTTGCCATATTGGCTAAGAGAGAGAGAGAGAAAATGACATTTTAGATAATAGCACCTATTAATAGATACTAGTATTTATTCAATAAATACTAGTTCTAAGTCATTACATACTAGTACCTATTAAATAGATACCAGTACTTATTCATTAGCTACTAATACGTATTCAAAAGAATATCTAAAGAATAAGCACTACTATCTAAAGAATAGGCACTAGTACTAAAGAATAAGCACTAGTCGCTAATGAATAAGTACTATTACTTAATGGAATAGATACTAGTATCTAAAAAATAAGTACTAGTAGCATGAAAAAAGAGACTACTAGGTTAAAATGATTAAATGTTAAAATGGCTTGCCATATTGACTCAGAGCATCAAAAGCATCAAACAAGAATATTAAAGTTTGATGCGTTGCCACAGCAACAGTTTCAAAGATATCAAGAATCCCTTCACAGGTCTTCATCTGCAGTGTATTTACATTATACAGATGAAGTTTGAAGCAAATCGGGTAAAAATAAGAGGGTGATTTCAAAGCCTTTAGGAAGTGACACACTTCCTGCTGCCAGTTGGTGGCGCTATAACTTTGACTCACAATAGTCACATCCATGTGATCGGACTCTTACAGCGAACACACTGCTGAAGTTTAATCAAGATCAGTTAATGTATGCAGAAATTATAACACACTTCCTGTTTCCATTATTCGCCATAAATTCGTTTCCTCGCCACGGCCAAACCGTTCGAGATATCAAAAATCCCCTGGCAATTTTTCATCCTCAATGTCTTGACTTCATGCTGACTGAGTTTCGTGGCGATTGGTTGAATTCTCTAGGAGTAGTATATCGAATTCCAGGGGCATACGCTTTCAAACAAACCATAATAGCCGACTTCCTGTTGGGCTGGGGTAAAAAGTAAAAGTACAAAGGATATATGAATCGATGAGATCTATATGTGTACCAAGTTTCATATTATTACATGCAAGCGTGTTTTGATTTATGGACCAAGTTTTCGGACCCCGTTCCAGGGGGCGCTGTCGATCCCCCCTGCCACGCCCGGATACCAGCTTCAGCCCGGCCCTGATGGCCGCGGTTTCTGACCCGTGTGCAAAGTTTCAAGAGTTTTTGAGCATGTTAAGGGCCCCAAAAGTGCGCTAAGAATCTCAAAAGTATCCAAAAAGAATATTAAAGTTTGATGCGTTGTCACGGCAACAGCATCTAAGATATCAACAATCCTTTCACAGGTCTACATCTGGCTTGTGTCTACATTATACACATCAAGTTTGAAGCAAATAGGGTAAAGCGTGTTGGATATATGGACCAAATTGTCGGACCCGTTCAAGGGGGCGCTGTCGAGCCCCCCTGCCACGCCCGGGTACCAGCTTCAGCCTGGCCATGATGGCCGCGGGTTTTGTCCTGTGTGCAAAGTTTCAAGAGTTTTCGAGCACGTTAAGAACCCCAAAAGTGCCCGAAAGCATAAAAAAGCATGAAAAAGCTTAAAAAAAGGAATATTAATGTTTGATGCATTGCCATGGCAACAGTGTCTAAGATATCGATAATCCTTTCACAGGTCTACATCTGGCATGTGTCTACATTATGCACATGAAGTTTGAAGCAAATCGGGTAAAAATAAGAGGGTGATTTAAAAGCATTTTGAAAGTGACACACTTCCTGCTGCCAGTTGGTGGCGCTATAACTTTGACTCACAATAGTCACATCCATGTGATCGGGCTCTTACAACGAACACACTGCTGAAGTTTCATCAAGATTAGTTAATGTATGCAGTAGTTATGACACACTTCCTGTTTCACGTTTCTCGCCATAATTTCGTTTCCTCGCCACGGCCAAACCGTTCGAGATATCAAAAATCCCCTCGCAAACTTTCATCCTCAATGTCTTGACTTCACGCTGACCGAGTTTCGTGCCGTGTGTTTGAATTCTCTAGGAGGAGTGTTTCACATTCCATTGCATGCGTTTTCCAAACAAGCCTAAATAGCCGACTTCCTGTTGGTCTGGGGTAAAAAGTTAGAGTGCGAAGTATATATGAAACGATGAGATCTACATGTGTACCGAGTTTCATATTATTACATGCAAGCGTGTTTGATTTATGGACCATGTTTTCGGACCCCGTTCCAGGGGGCGCTGTCGAGCCCCCCTGCCACGCCCGGGTACCATCTTCAGCCCGGCCCTGATGGCCGCGGGTTCTGACATGTGTGCAAAGTTTCAGGAGTTTTTGAGCATGTTAAGGCCTCCAAAAGTGTCCAAAAGGTAGTAAAAAAATAATTAGAGGAATAATAATAATAAAATATAGCTGGGTAGTTGACAAATGGCCAAGAAAAAGTACTTTTTTTGGAAAACATAACTTTTTAAGAAAAAATACATATATTTATGGAGTATGAAAACTGCAGTTTCAGAAAATAGTAGTGGCCACTAATTTTGTCAATGACTTCACATATTTTTTTCATTTTTTCACTCAACAGTACTGTAAATGTGTCCTATGGTGTGACATTTAAAAAGTATTAAGAAATTATATTAAAAAACATTAAAAAAAAATACTTGAGAGAATTGTTCACATTATTAAAACTTTTTTAATCAAAGTGATATTTATTTTACATGAAAGTACTAATTAAAATAATTTTCACCATGAATAGATGAACTTGATAGACTTTTCCCTACGAATATCAATAAAACTTTTTCGCCAACCTTACAAAACTGTTTGAAATTGTACCCATCTAAGAGGAGATATTATTGAAACTCCCCTAATGCTAAACTTGACTCTTTTTTAAAAAGATATTTTAAAATAAGTATATTTTTCTGTTGTTTTATGTTTGTCACACCATAGGACAAAACGTCACACCAAAGGACAAAGATAGTCATTGCATAAAAAGAGCCAGAATATAAAGTGTTTATTGTAACAATTATAAAGGAGGACATTTGTTTTTATTTTTCAGCAATATAAACTGCAAAACATATCACACCAAAAGTAACTTTAATACTTATAGATCCATCAATAAGGAAACAACAGCTATGTGTCCATCCACACGTTTTTATCTGCATTAAGTGATATCGAATGAAAAATGCTTTATGGAAACAGTAAAATTTAATTGAATTTCATGAATATCGACTCAAATGAAATGCGTTCGGTCTCATCGGATTTTATCTTATTCGATATACGGCTTATTTGATAAACGCGGATGGAAACGTTATTATGGCGCAATCCATTTTGTCTAGCTAAACTTTGTTCGCAAATGTTGGCTTGAATGTTGTGCAATTCAGTGAGAAAATGAATGGAAACACCTTAACATGTCTCAAATCAATTCGATATACCAATTTGATTGCAAAACAGCATGTGACGTCATTACACACAGGTTTTTATCCGCTTTAAAGCCGTTTGATGGAAAAACAATTTCACCAGCTTTATTCGCGTGAGGTTTTTTACTGAACTTCAGATAATTCGATTGTAAAGTGGATGGAAACTTGGCTTCTGACATGAAAATAAAATCCCTAAAAACATAGCATAAGTTTAGTTTGTCTCTTCCTTCCTAGTGCTTTAATGTCGAATGTATCCAATTCCCCGAGAGCCTTCTTTTCATGATATCTGTTTGAAATAATGATAGAATATATGAATTGATCAACAGAGAAATTAATGTTATGTATACTCAATTATGAACTCATGGCCTACTGTGTTTTCCCTACAAATGTTGTCAATTTCTTTTAAACACAATATAGATTATTATTCTGTAAAACTAGCTTATTATGTAACTATTGTTGAACCTGAACCTCACACAGGTCTATTCTGATACTGAACAATAAGCAGTTGTTCAGTCACTCATCAAGATCCCTGAATTATTTTAAGATGTATATGGCAACATTTCAGTTTGATTTACTTTCTCCGTCGTTCTCTTAGGATCGCCTCCTTTCTCTGTGGATCCTTTTTAATTCGATCCCTATACTGTCTGGTCCTCTCTTTTGCACACATCTCTCCCTCAGTTCTTTCTGTTCTAAAACAAGTTAAGTAGCATTATAAAGTAGTAGCACTGTATTTATGTACTTTATATTTGTTTATAGTTGTTACATTATACATTATAGTTGTTTTAGTAACACTTCAGAACATTTTATAATCTCCAAAAATGGCAATAAACATTAAAATGTAAGTCATTATTGAATTTAAAATCATTAAAACTGGTAAAAAAAGAATGAAAAGTATGTTAACAAACTTTATCTATTTGTTTTAATAGCTTCTTAAGGAGGTATTGTCCTATGGTGTGACATCTGTGTCATATGGTGTGACAGGCCAAAGCGTCACACCAAAGGACATTTCCTGTCACACCAAAGGACATTTGAGCTTTTGTGGCATGTTAATAACCATGCTAATGCAAGCTGAACTGTCATTAGCAATTGGCATGATACATTTGCATAATATTACATAGTCCTGCTGTTAAAAATACAAATTTGAATTAAAAAATTTAATTTAGGGGTGTCACACCAAAGGACATAAAAACTTAACAACTTCAGTGGTCTGAAACCATAGTTAAATATTTGAACAATTCTGAGAGAAATACTTACTATGTGCATTGCTCATGGGCTTCATACGGGTCTTCAGTCACATGACCTTGAATAGGGTCTTTCAACTAAATTTAGTTGGCCATGATATTGCCCAACATAATATCAGGTTATTGCGTAACACCAAAGGACATTTTTTTCTGTGACAAACTTTATGAAATTCCCATACTTTTAGAAATGTATGTATAGGAAAAGTGATGGCCACTTAGTGAAATAGACACTTGCACAAACATGCCAGGAGTGTCCATTAAGATGTTTAAACATTATTTTCTTTATTTATAAAAGTTAATATTTATGAAATAATCTTGTCCCCCGTCACACCATAGGACAATTTTCAGATTTGGCTCAAAGTTGTAAAAAAATAAAATATAACTCTGGTATTAAAATAACAAATTCATGTAAAACAGGAAAGTGTTTAACCATTTACAGTATTCTAAATGATGAAAATGTGAAATAAATTATTTTTTATCTTCTGTGACGGTGAAAAAGCCACGTCACGTCAACTACCCAGCTGCGAGCAGCGATTACGGGCCCAAGCCGGTGGCACCGCAACCCTGGTGCACCAGGGTGGCGGTACCGTCGGCTTTGGCCCTTCATCGCTGCTCGCAGCTATATTTATATATATATATATATATATATATATATATATATATAAAATATATATATATATATATATATATATATATATATATATATAAAGCCAGTGGCACCGCCAGCCTGGTGCCTTTAGCGTTATTGTGCACGACGTGACACAAAATATCTGCTCGCTATCTGCCGAACCGCTCTGGTAGTTCCGCTTCAGCACTGATGATGTTGTAGAATTAGTGCGCTCTGGTTGGTCTGGATTATTGGGGATTTTTTAATTTATGCAGAAATAAGTTATTTATAATACAGATAGAGAATAAAGTTAGTGTTGATTAAAATGAAAGAAAACAATTATATTGATCTGAAATATAGCACATTAATTGTAAATTTATTTAGGTTCAATTACCAAACATACAATCTTAATTTAATTTAAAGCAAACAATACATTTAAAATATATGGGTTGTATGCACATAAAAAAAAGAAGATATATCCAAAAAAGACAAGGCCTTAAAGCAGTGGTTCTCAATCTTGGTCCTATGGGTGCCACTGCTCTGCACATTTTATATGTCTCCTTTATCTGACACACCCACTTCAGTTAATAAAGCTCTTTCCTAACGAGCTGATGATCTGAATCAGGTGTGTTAAATGAGGGAGACATACAAACTATGCAGAGCAGTGGCTCCCTAGGACCAGGATTGAGATCCACTGCCTTAAAGGGTTAAACTCTTTTCACTGTAACAGACACACTCTCTCTCACACACACCACACACACACACACACACACACACACACACACACACACACACGTCAAGTCACTTACATTTTAGATGCAATATTGACGGTTTTTCTGTTTCAGCAGCGAAAATAGTTAAACAAAGATCACAGCAGAACCATTGCTCATCTCACAGCAACATGTTTTCTCATTACTGAATGATTCAGCATTTTGGACAAATTGGTTTACTCAAAGATTCAATTAGGGTTGTGCCGATAGACGATATCATAGTTAAGCCAGCATCGCGACCCCCCCCCCCCCCATGTTTCCATGGTGACGCGTCATGCTTGGCACGTGATTCACCACAGCCAAAATAGCGCTGTATGACATGTAACGTTAGCGCTTTTATTTATAAATATTAACAAACCTGGTTACCATGTCATCAACTATCTTCTATTCTGATTCTCAAATGTGTGTAAGTGAGTTTGTTTTGTCGTTTAAAAAACAGTTTCTCCCGAAATACATGGTCGGTGAACTGGGAGAAGAATAGAGTTAACTTTATAGTTCCTTACACTGTGTGTCTGATATGAATAAAATCCGTCGGCAAATATATTTGAATGGGTTGTTATTGCTGCTTCCATAGACACCATTGTGTATTTTACAAACTATAAATGTATTGTTTTGCTATAAATTATATGCATTTAAATGTCTGAAACCTAAAATAAACATTATGTGGTTAAAAACACTGAATAGTTGTGATATAATATGACAAGCACTGAACGCGTCTGTCTCTGGCTCAGCGCCAGCCACAGCGCGAAAGCACAGTCTGGATCTGGCTGCTCTGTCACGTGTACATTGTACATCATGTACATTCGCTCCTAGTGGTCAGCTGCTGCAGACTCAGAGCGTGCCGAAATCAAAATGGCTGATGAGATGTAGAGGAAAATATCTCCGCGTTGTGCCTATGCCCCTTAGCTGTTCTAAATCCACTGTAAAACACAGCTTTGCGGGGCTTATTGCTTAAGTGAAAAATTAAAACGTTAGCCCCGCCCCTCCTCCCGATATCATCGTCCATCGCGATGTTTCACTGTACACATCGTCTGATGCCAAATTGGTAGACATCGCAAACCCTAGATTCAATGACCAATCCATACCTGTCTCATTCATGAATGACTCAGTCGTTCGAACGAATCGTTTGAACGAATGAATCAATGACTCGCTCATTAAGACGGTAGCCTGGCGACACCTAGTGACGGTTCAGTGTTATGTTTAAAAGTATCATTCTTTCCAACGATTTTTAATTGACTCATATTTAAAACAATCTCATAACATCTTTTAATGCATTGTTATTTTTCAATGTAAATGATGTAATTTGATCAGCCCTACCTAGGGTAACAGCCATATAGTATCTTATTATTCTAAATAATTGAATTTATTGATCAAATTTACAAATTAAAATGAAAGATGAAGCATACATTTAATAAGACTGGACTAGGGGTGCCTTGCAGATATTACAATTATGCACTTTTAAATATACAATTGCCACCCACCGTCAATTTGGTGTGTGTGTGTGTGTGTGTGTGTGTGTGTGTGTGTGTGTGTGTGTGTGTGTGTGTGTGTGTGTTGTGTGTGTATGTGTGTGGGTTGGTTTGTGTGGGTTGGTTTATGTGATTTATGAGGACACAAATTTGTATAATGACGTGTATTACACTGGTATTACAACTTATGGGTGGTTTATGAGGACATTTCAAAAGTCCTCATAAATCAAATGGCTTGAAAAACATAAAAAACAATGTTTTATTAAAAAAAATTAAATGCAGCATGTCTGTTATATGCCTTTACTTTATTAAAAAAACGTATTTAAAAAATACAAGGCTTAAGACATTTATTTCCTTTTTTAATGAAGGCCAAACCCCACTCCCCCTCCCCCTCCCCACACTCACAGACACACACACACAGAGAGCAGGCACATAGCCCCACTCCCCCTCCCCCTCCCCACACTCACAGACACACACACACAGAGAGCAGTCACAGAGACGTAGGCTCAGAGAGAAATGACCATATTCAAACCAAAATATCTGACTTCCTCTTGGTTATTGCTAATGACTGTAAATTAGAAAGTTGTCTGGCTGGAGGAGAACTATATAAATACAGATTTTTGTAACTCTAGATGAAACTAACCCGCCCACTTTTGTCAAAAGGTGGCGCTACTGAGTCCCTGCACCACGCCCATTTCTGAAACTATGCACATGTCACCTGGCTAATAAATATGATCTGTCTGTCGAGTTTCATGCAATTTTAAGCAATTTCAGGCATGCTAAGAGTCTCAAAAGCATCCAAAAAGAATATTAAAGTTTGATGGATTGCCACAGCAACAGTTTCAAAGATATCAAGAATCCATTCACAGGTCTTCATCTGCCGTGTATTTACATTATACAGATGAAGTTTGAAGCAAATCGGGTAAAAATAAGAGGGTGATTTCAAAGCATTTTGAAAGTGACACACTTCCTGCTGCCAGTTGGTGGCGCTATAACTTTGACTCACAATAGTCACATCCATGTGATCGGGCTCTTACAACGAACACACTGCTGAAGTTTCATCAAGATTAGTTAATGTATGCCGTAGTTATGACACACTTCCCGTTTCACGTTTCTCGCCATAATTTCGTTTCCTCGCCACGCCCAAACCGTTCGAGATATCAAAAATCCCCTCGCAAACTTTCATCCTCAATGTCTTGACTTCACGCTGACCGAGTTTCGTGCCGTGTGTTTGAATTCTCTAGGAGGAGTGTTTCACATTCCTTTGCATGCGTTTTCCAAACAAGCCTAAATAGCCGACTTCCTGTTGGGCTGGGGTAAAAAGTTAGAGTGCGAAGTATATGAAACGATGAGATCTACATGTGTACCGAGTTTCATATTATTACATGCAAGCGTGTTTGATTTATGGACCATGTTTTCCGACCCCGTTCCAGGGGGCGCTGTCGAGCCCCCCTGCCACGCCCGGGTACCATCTTCAGCCCGGCCCTGATGGCCGCAGGTTCTGACATGTGTGCAAAGTTTCAGGAGTTTTTGAGCATGTTAAGGCCTCCAAAAGTGTCCAAAAGGTAGTAAAAAAATAATTAGAAGAATAATAAGAATTATAAATAATCCTTAGGAAAACAATAGGGCCTTCGCCCTTTGGGCTTGGGCCCTAATAATCCTTAGGAAAACAATAGGGCCTTCGCCCTTAGGGCTTGGGCCCTAATAATAAATAATCCTTAGGAAAACAATAGGGCCTTCGCCCTTAGGGCTTGGGCCCTAATAAATTTTTTTTTTTTTTTAAATAATAAAAAAATAATCCTAACAGTTTCAAGAGGGACCTCGCACCTTAGTGCTCGGGCCCTAATTAAAGCTGCAAGCAGCGATGGGCGGGCCCTCGCACATGTAGCGCGTCGGGGCGTGATGCGGCCGCGTTGCATATTCTGGAGCTCTGCCGGTGCGGCTGTGAATTTGCTATGCTTTTCGGACACTGCATGAAGGTGTTATACGTCACTTCCTGTTGCCAGCAGGTGGCGCTATGACCGTGGGTGAATGTCGGCAATTGCATGTGTTCAGGGCGGGACTCTTATTAAATGTGTAAAATTTCCAATAGATGTGAGCATGTACATTGAAGTTACAACCACTTCCTGTGTCGTGGCGAAGACTTGATGTTTGATGACTTGTCCTGTTTCATGGCGAATCATCGATGCCACGGACACGCCCATTGACGAAAACGCGCAGATAGCACAACTTTTCATCGTCAATGTCTTTAGAAGGCACAGCAGATATTTGAAGTCGATCCAACTAAATCCCTAGGAGGAGTTCGTCAAAGTACGGAGTGTGTAAATCGTCCCAAAATGGCCGCCAAATTCAAAATGGCGGACTTCCTGTCGGGTTTAGGGTATGGGTTCATGAGGCTTTTTTGTGTGTCTTGATATGATACACGTCCCCACCACATTTCGTGCATGTAGGTCGAACATGGACGAGGGGCTAATTTTTTCTAATTTTCTAGGTGGTGCTAGCGAGCCATTTTGCCACGCCCATCCGCGAAACCCACAAAATACAAAATTTTTCACCAGTCCTGACATGTGTGCAAAATTTGGTGACTTTTCGAGCATGTTGCGGCCTCGAAAATGGGGCTTACTTTGCAGAAGAAAAATAAAATAAAAAAAAATAATAATAATCCTAACAGTTTCAAGAGGGACCTCGCACCTTAGTGCTCGGGCCCTAATAATCCTAACAGTTTCAAGAGGGACCTCGCACGGGTGCTCGGGCCCTAATAATCCTAACAGTTTCAAGAGGGACCTCGCACGGGTGCTCGGGCCCTAAAAATAATAAAAAATAAAAAAATAATCCTAACAGTTTCAAGAGGGTCCTCGCACGGGTGCTCGGGCCCTAAAAATAATCCTAACAGTTTCAAGAGGGTCCTCGCACGGGTGCTCGGGTCCTAATAATCTTAACAGTTTCAAGAGGGACCTCGCACCTTAGTGCTCGGACCCTAAAAATAAAACAAATACAACATGAAAAAAAAAGACAGCAGCCTCTCACGGAAGACTGTCACATGACAAAACAAACACGTCCAGGCCTGGCCTCTCTACATCTCCACTGTCGTCGCTCCTCCGTGAGAAATACGAGACCGGTGCGTCGCGCAGGAGTCGCTCATCAGTGAGAGATACGAGACCGGTGCGTCGCTCAGGAGTCGCTCATCAGTGAGAGATACGAGACCGGTGCGTCGATCAGGAGTCGCTCATCAGTGAGAGATACGAGACCGGTGCGTCGATCAGGAGTCGCTCATCAGTGAGAGATACGAGACCGGTGCGTCGATCAGGAGTCGCTCATCAGTGAGAGATACGAGACCGGTGCGTCACGCAGGAGTCGCTCATCAGTGAGAGATACAAGACCAGTGCGTCACGCAGGAGTCGCTCATCAGTGAGAGATACGAGACCGGTGCGTCATGCAGGAGTCGCTCATCAGTGAGAGATACGAGACCGGTGCGTCACGCAGGAGTCGCTCATCAGTGAGAGATACAAGACCGGTGCGTCGCGCAGAAGTCGCTCATCAGTGAGAGATACGAGACCGGTGCGTCACGCAGGAGTCGCTCATCAGTGAGAGATACGAGACCGGTGCGTCGCACAGGAGTCGCTCATCAGTGAGAGATACGAGACCGTGCGTCCGCAGGAGTCGCTCATCAGTGAGAGATACGAGACCGTGCGTCACGCAGGAGTCGCTCATCAGTGAGAGATACGAGACCGGTGCGTCACGCAGGAGTCGCTCATCAGTGAGAGATACGAGACCGGTGCGTCACGCAGGAGTCGCTCATCAGTGAGAGATACGAGACCGGTGCGTCACACAGGAGTCGCTCATCAGTGAGAGATACGAGACCGGTGCGTCACGCAGGAGTCGCTCATCAGTGAGAGATACGAGACCGGTGCGTCACGCAGGAGTCGCTCATCAGTGAGAGATACGAGACCGGTGCGTCACCAGGAGTCGCTCATCAGTGAGAGATACGAGACCGGTGCGTCACACAGGAGTCGCTCATCAGTGAGAGATACGAGACCGGTGCGTCACCAGGAGTCGCTCATCAGTGAGAGATACGAGACCGGTGCGTCACCAGGAGTCGTTCATCAGTGAGAGATACGAGACCGGTGCGTCGATCAGGAGTCGTTCATCAGTGAGAGATACGAGACCGGTGCGTCGATCAGGAGTCGCTCATCAGTGAGAGATACGAGACCGGTGCGTCACGCAGGAGTCGCTCATCAGTGAGAGATACGAGACCGGTGCGTCGATCAGGAGTCGTTCATCAGTGAGAGATACGAGACCGGTGCGTCACGCAGGAGTTGCTCATCAGTGAGAGATACGAGACCGGTGCGACACGCAGGAGTCGCTCATCAGTGAGAGATACGAGACCGGTGCGTCGCTCAGGAGTCGCTCATCAGTGAGAGATACGAGACCGGTGCGTCGATCAGGGGTGCTTCTCATTTCTTATTTGTGCATCCTCGTTTCCTTTCCTCGCGTCTCAGCTCCACCCCCTGTAGGATGCGAGGGAAGGCTGCAAGGAAAGAAAAGTAGGACGGAGGAATGAATGAAAGCTTTTTTATACATTGGAATACTTGATCACTCGAGCGTCACTTCATAGCGTCATCAGCAGTGCTCAAAGGATCTGCCCTTAAGTTGTTGAAGTTTGTTTATTTAAGAAATTCGTAATAAATAACAATAAAGCAAGCTACCCTATTGAAATATGTGAGATGTGTGGTTTATATAAACTGCAAGGGTAAAGTATAAATTCAAATGATTGTGACAGATGTGAAGGGGGAGGAGAATTGATGTGTGCGTCACGTTTAGTCGATAAAACACTTCCGCATAGGATACACATAGTATCCTCGCTCATGACTCCTCTGGAAGCCTCCTCACTCCTCGATCCTCGCCTCCTCGCGGTGCAATTAGAGAAATGAGATGTCCTTCAAGATGGTTGAGCTCGATCAGTTTCCGGGTTATAGGATAGAGGACAGAGGAGCGAGGAGACGAGGAGGGATATTGAGAAGCACCCCAGGAGTCGCTCATCAGTGAGAGATACGAGACCGGTGCGTCGCACAGGAGTCGCTCATCAGTGAGAGATACGAGACCGGTGCGTCACACAGGAGTCGCTCATCAGTGAGAGATATGAGACCGGTGCGTCGCACAGGAGTCGCTCATCAGTGAGAGATACGAGACCGGTGCGTCGCACAGGAGTCGCTCATCAGTGAGAGATACGAGACCGGTGCGTTGATCAGGAGTCGCTCATCAGTGAGAGATACGAGACCGGTGCGTCGATCAGGAGTCGTTCATCAGTGAGAGATACGAGACCGGTGCGTCGCACAGAAGTCGCTCATCAGTGAGAGATACGAGACCGGTGCGTCGCACAGTAGTCGCTCATTAGTGAGAGATACGAGACCGGTGCGTCGATCAGGAGTCGCTAATCAGTGAGAGATACGAGACCGGTGCGTCGATCAGGAGTCGCTCATCAGTGAGAGATACGAGACCAGTGCGTCGCACAGGAGTCGCTCATCAGTGAGAGATACGAGACCGGTGCGTCGATCAGGAGTCGCTCATCAGTGAGAGATACGAGACCGGTGCGTCGATCAGGAGTCGTTCATCAGTGAGAGATACGAGACCGGTGCGTCGATCAGGAGTCGTTCATCAGTGAGAGATACGAGACCGGTGCGTCACACAGAAGTCGCTCATCAGTGAGAGATACGAGACCGGTGCGTCGCACAGGAGTCGCTCATCAGTGAGAGATACGAGACCGGTGCGTCGATCAGGAGTCGTTCATCAGTGAGAGATACGAGACCGGTGCGTCACACAGAAGTCGCTCATCAGTGAGAGATACGAGACCGGTGCGACGCTCAGGAGTCGCTCATCAGTGAGAGATACGAGACCGGTGTGTCGCACAGGAGTCGCTCATCAGTGAGAGATACGAGACCGGTGCGTCGCACAGGAGTCGCTCATCAGTGAGAGATACGAGACCGGTGCGTCGCTCAGGAGTCGCTCATCAGTGAGAGATACGAGACCGGTGCGTCGCGCAGGAGTCGCTCACCAGTGAGAGATACGAGACCGGTGCGTCGCTCAGGAGTCGCTCATCAGTGAGAGATACGAGACCGGTGCGTCGCTCAGGAGTCGCTCATCAGTGAGAGATACGAGACCGGTGCGTCATGCAGGAGTCGCTCATCAGTGAGAGATACGAGACCGGTGCGTCACGCAGGAGTCGCTCATCATTGAGAGATACGTGAGCGGTGCATCGCTCAGGAGTCGCTCATCAGTGGTGCCTGGCGGTGGCGCTGGATAGCCCTCGGTGGACGGCTCGACACTCCTCCGCCGCCTGGTGGCCGGGCTCGGGCAGACGTCCCCCGTTCCCTGCTCCTCCCCTTCATGGCGGACGACAGCTTCGACGACTCCGCTCCCTCACGGCCGGCAGTGAGCGGGGCAAAGCTGGTGGATCTCGAACACCCGATGTTTCAGAGAACCGGGGTTATGACAGTAACCTATTGTTCTCTTTCATCATCTCGTGTTCGAGGTCCACCTATGGGAGAGACAGACAGCTCCCAGATTGCCCAATACACTCACAGTGAGGTTCTGCAAGCCGGAGATGGACGGTCGCCCAGGGAGGCGGTGCCTGTTCCATAATCATAACCCTGCCATCCTGGCGCACACACATAACTACACATGCAGGACATGAAACACGTATGTGGCACACACACGATAATAACCTCTTTTACAGAGTCTTTTTATTCCATGAGATCTTAAAGGAAAATATCAGGAACTGAGCACTGCTCGGGTTTACAGCAATGACACACACTGTGACTGTGAACTGCACTCTTCACATTAGCATTTCAATGATTATTTGGGCAAATAAACGCTTTGTACGTAAGAACTGTTTATATATATAACCTGCAAAACATTCACACGCATGTATGATAAATTAAGACCTGAAGGTCACATAATTATCGCAAACATTAGCTTTACAGTTACACAGAATTGCTTAATTTTCACCATCATTATTTCTGTTTCGGTGTAACTTATAGCCTAATTTATACTACTTTCTATAAATACGACGAGAGCTCGAAAACAACGAATTAAAGAACAAAAACAACAACACGAAAGACAGAAAATAAATAAAGAACTATTACTGCCTCATTGATAATGATCAATCGTCACTGTATTTTGCGTTTTATCATATTTAAGCTTATCTTTATTTATTGACATGTAACGTTAAGTTAGCCGTTAGCTTGAGGCCTCCAAGGTGATTCTTCGAGGAAAACACGATAACAGGTTAATTTTTCTCTTTAAATGTCCTGACAGCTCAGTGTGTCCTGAAATCATCTGTACGAACTCGTTTATTCAGTAAAGTGATTCTGCTGACCGTCAAACTGAAGATTCAGAGCCAAACTCTACAGCATTCGAGCTAAAACACAAATACATCTCCTAAAACACCAGCGAGCGTGTAAGATGAATGCCTCGAGACACATACCTGTAGAAAGCTGTTATATGAGCTCAGATCTGGGCAGATTTACTCATTTGATCTGTGTGACAGGAGCCAAGAGTAACTTTACTACAGTGCAGGTCGGCGGATCTGACGCTACTGCGCATGCGCGGAACAACAACCTGCAGAATGATTGACAGCTATAAGCTTCGCACTCTTTATTATATAAAAAGGGGAAACAAATATATTTGATTTGAAACGTTTCCTGATTATTATCATGTTATAAAACACACAAACTCTCAACTTAATCCAAACATCAGACTGATGAAGATCAGAGACTTCTGACCTTTTTATTGATAAAAGCCTATTTAGAATTCGATGGAAATGTATATAAAGTCTTACAAACTACACAAATCAAACCGTTTACAGCTTGTATCCTGTATTTACACAATTTACAAATGTCTGATTTATCTTCCATAAACAATTGAACATTTATTTAAAAAAAGAAAACTTAACAATTATGGTTTCCCCCATACACATTTAGGAGACTTTATTCAAAATATGTTCAAAATTCCAGACGGAAACGCAACATTTTTGGATTGCAGAATTGCATTCGTTTGAATCTTCTAATAGTACGGAGTCCCGCACATGACATCCAAGAAAAATAGAGTATACTAGAGTTTTCTGTTTGTTTCATATTTCCTCTTTTTTTTTTTTTTTTTTTTTTTTTATATTTCATATTTCCTTTGCTGTGGCGCTGCAGTGTTTCCTCCGGGCCGCAGGAGGCGCGCTCGCACAGACTCGCTGCAGTGTTGCCTCCGGGCCGCAGGAGGCGCTCTCGCACAGACTCGCTGACGACGCTGAGCTTCTGCTGCTAATCTGAGCGCTCTTCAGCGGATTCATGCGACATATCTCGCTATAAACACCGTTTCTCTTCATTCCTGGCTGTTCGTGTGTTTAAATTGAGCGCCATGTCCTACAACTACGTGGTCACCGCGCAGAAACCCACGGCAGTGAACGCCTGCGTCACGGGTGAGTGCGTGTTTATCTCCCGCGCGCCAGTGCGCGTGCACCAGGCCTCAGAAAATACACACTTATCCACGGATGGTTTTGTTTGTTCAGATCTGTCACTGTAGGACGCCTTCACTGTTATCACTTGCTTATTATTGAAAACCCGTTGTCGTCTCTAGATTAGTAAATATTATAAACTTTAATTTCTGCTGCGCGTGTCACTGTCAGACTGACGATCATATTTTTAAAAGCATGTTTTACACTAATAATCACTGCAGATTAAATGTGTTTTACACTAATCTTCACTGCAGATTAAATGTGTTTTACACTAATCATCACTGCAGATTCAGAGAGTGTCGCGAGCTCATGCTGCTGACAGAGGCAGTTATGGCTGGGTAATCATTACTTCCAGTGGTGCTAGTTGGCTGGTTATATGTTGACTCTTCTCTGACTGCACGGTTAGTTGAGGCTGGTTAGCTGAGGCTGGTTATATGGACTCTTCTCTGACTGCAGGGTTAGCTGAGGCTGGTTAGCTGAGGCTGGTTAGTTGAGGCTGGTAGTTGAGCTGGTTAGTTGAGGCTGGTTAGTTGAGGCTGGTTAGTTGAGGCTGGTTAGTTTTAGTGGCTGGTTAGCTGAGGCTGGTTATATGTTGACTCCTCTCTGACTGCAGGGTTAGTTGAGGCTGGTTAGTTGGGCTGGTTAGCTGAGGCTGGTTAGTTGAGGCTGGTTAGTTGGGCTGGTTAGCTGAGGCTGGTTATATGGACTCTTCTCTGACTGCAGGGTTAGTTGAGGCTGGTTAGTAGGGATGTAATGATTCACTCAACTCACGATGCGATACGATTCAGGGTTAGGGTTAGTTGAGGCTGGTTAGTTGAGGCTGGTTAGTTGAGGCTGGTTAGTTGAGGCTGGTTAGTTGGACTGGTTAGTTAGGCTGGTTAGTTGGGCTGGTTAGCTGAGGCTGCTTATATGGACTCTTCTCTGACTGCAGGGTTAGTTGAGGCTGGTTAGTTGGACTGGTTAGTTGGGCTGGTTAGTAGGGATGTAATGATTCACTCAACTCACGATGCGATACGATTCAGGGTTAGGGTTAGTTGAGGCTGGTTAGTTGAGGCTGGTTAGTTGGGCTGGTTAGTTGGACTGGTTAGTTGGGCTGGTTAGTTAGGCTGGTTAGTAGGGATGTAATGATTCACTCAACTTAGCTGAGGCTGGTTAGCTGAGGCTGGTTAGCTGAGGCTGGTTACCTGAGGCTGGTATATGTTGACTCTTCTCTGACTGCAGGGTTAGTTGAGGCTGGTTAGTTGTGGCTGGTTAGTTAGGCTGGTTAGTTGTGGCTGGTTAGCTGAGGCTGGTTAGTTAGGATGGTTACCTGAGGCTGGTTAGCTGAGGCTGGTATATGTAGAGCCCGACCGATATATCGGCGAGCCGATATTAGGCATTTTCATAACTATTGGTATCGGCATTTATAATGGCCGATAAATGAATATATAAAAAAATGCGGCGTGCTGTGATTCATGTAAGGGTAGCGCTGCCAATAAAGCACCTAAAAGCTGTCACAATGAACTGGCAAAAGCAATGATATGAATACATCAAATATAGCAAGGAGACATTTTAGTTGTTTATTAATAACAAGTGTTTTTAGTCAGTGTGGGCTGCGTTGAGTTGAGGATGAGGACTCGCGATCTTTGAATGTTTCAGAGAGAAATGTACATTTCAGAAGGATTACATAAGTAGAGAGCAGTTTGTCTTTCGTTTTGATTCGTTCTGTTTAAAAGTAGACATTTCAATAGATATATTTCTCAGGTCTATACGCTGAGTTTCGGTTATGAGACGAGCTGCAGTTCACTCGCCGGCGGCTCCGTGTCGGGATCTATTGTCTGGTATATTTACTTTTTGTTTATAAAATCCAGGCATTTGGTTGATAAAACATTGATTAAAATTAAGATATAATTAATACAAAACGAAATTCACTTTAATGAAAGGCTTTGTGCGTTTTGTTCGAAAGTTTTAAAGCACTTTAGTGCCGCTTTCAGAGCTTGTCACGTCCGTTTTTTCCCCATAAATGCAAACACGAAAAATAAAATAAAATGAATATTATATGTTCTGTTGAGAGCCAACCCTTCTTCATCCAGTGGGTAGTAGACTATTACTTTTGATTTGCGCAGTGTAATTCACAGAATTGATTTCTCTGCTGCCAGCCTCGGTCATGTATTGTGTGAGCTTGTGACTATTGCAAGCGCGTGCAGCTGAGAAGTCCTGATTATATTGTCTGCTATATTTACTACTTATTTGTTAAATCCAGGCAATTGGTTGATGAAACATTAATAATAATAATAATAATTCATTACATTTATATAGTGCTTTTCTGGACACTCAAAGCGCTTCACATAGAAGGGGGGAATCTCCTCAACCACCACCAATGTGCAGCATCCACCTGGATGATGCGACGGCAGCCATATTGCGCCAGAACGCCCACCACACACCAGCTTACTGGTGGAGAGGAGACAGTGATGAAGCCAATCAGTATATGGGTGAATGACGGATAAGGATTTAAAATGTGAAAAAAAATAAAACTGGCAAAAAATTCAAATTTTAGGACTTTCTATACTTATTAGAGTGTTGTGTATGTAATGCAATGACATGTACACATTTCAAGAATGTAATTAACCATTTTTTTTTGGTGAATAAGATATTTTTCCCCATGAAAATGTCATTCCTGGGTAACGTGATGAATTTTTAAATTAATTACATTTCTACCATTGTTGGCATATGTACTGATATCCATAATTGGAGCTCAACAAACAATTAGTGCTCGGAAAACTACATTTTAATAATAATTAATATAATCAATTTGGGATTTCATATAGACATGGGCTCATTTTTGGCTGCTGATAACTCAAAATTCAGAACCAAATAAAAAAAAAGCCGGTAAATGTTTAAAAATGTTTTCCAATAAAGTAAATAAGACTTGTTTTATCCTTAACTCAACAAAATAAAACAGAATTGTGTAATCTAACACACAAATATGGGTTAAATTAATTTCTGTGTCATTGTTAGCCGGAATGACATACTGTTAGACGGAAGGACATTCTGCAAATTTTTTTTAGGATTACCATGAAAACCATCCTCGGTATCATTTTTCCTTCCAACACTCAAACTTGAAACAAAGTAAAAAACACAACTTTTTTTAAATCGTTAAAAACGTGTCAATCAACATTTTTTTATGTAAATTGATTAATTCAGCCAACACTTAAATGCAACAGCATTTCATACATTTTGTGATAAAACATTAAAATATTTTATAAATACAGCCATAAATGCTTTATTCTTGATTTAAAAGTATATCTATAATATTTAATAATTGTATTTTCATACTTTATTATTTATCAGTTTATCATTTCTAAATGAAGTATTGCATTATTTAAAAAACAGTTATGTAGGAGTTGTCAGTGGTTCATAAGAGCACTTGGAAAGTGTATGTAAATGATTAATAAACTATTAAAATGTACATTTATTCATATGATTATTTAGACATAGTAATAGTTATAATTAGTGTGTTAGTGAATGCTTTATTAACACGTATTTCTACTGTAATTCAGGGTTAATTCGGGTAGTTCTAAAGCATTTAGTAGTGGCCAGTTAATGTTTGTGAGCTCATCTAAAGTGAGGACTAGTTATGCCTTGTAAAGCATTTATAAAGGAGATTTAAAGACTCAGTTATCTTAACAGAAAAAGGAAACAAACACAACACAGTGATACAGAAGATAGAAATATTTAACAGCCTTTAAATCTCATTTATAAATGCTTTAACAAGGCATAACTAGTCCTCACTTTGGATGAGCTCACACAACTAAATGACCACTACTAAATGCTTTATAACTACCAGAATTAACCCTGAATTACAGTAAAAATACATGTTAATAAAGCATTTACTAACACACTAAGTAACCATTACATGTCTGAATAATATTTTTTATAAGATATCCTTATAACTACCTGAATTTACTACATTTACTCACACTTTCTAAGTCATCTTATGAATCACCAAACAACTGGTTTGTAAATAATGCTATACTTCATTTAAAATTATAAATTGATCATTAACAAAGTATGAAAATACAATTATTAAACACATTATAGATATGCTTATAAATCAAGAATAAAGCATTTATAGAATCAAGAATAAAGCATTTATAGTTGTATTTATAAACTGTTTATTAATGTCTATTAAAATGCTTTGTAAATTATGAATTGACTGTTTACTAATGCTTAACTAATAATTAATAGCATGCAGTAATTATAAAGTGTTACCAAAATGGGGTATAATTAATAAATATGACTACATCATACGTGATTACATTATTATTAACATTACAAAAATTCAATTCAAAGATAATTGAATGTGACTCATTGAATCATGAAATCAAGATGAATGACAGCAAAAATATGGCAAAAAAACATACAATTATGTAAATAATGTTAATGTTAATAATATAACTAAAATAACTATGGCTAAAAGTTTACAAATGTTAATTAAAAACTAGATACGCTTATGTCATTCTGGATAACGGATGACATGTCCTGGCTAACGGAGGTTTTTTGTTATCCAAAAATGACATGTTGTTATCCAGGAATGACAAAACAAATGTTTTTTCTTTATAATCAGGCACTAGCTTAACCACCATGGAAAACTACAACTTAGATATCATCACTATAAGGTAATCTTTTAGATCAAATAGATAGTTTTTAAATATTAAACATTATAAATGTTCTATTAGTGTTATCCAAAAGGACACATGATATTGCTGCAAAGTGCACCAGTGACCGAAAAGGTCAAAATATCAACATTTTAAGAGAGGCTTACTCAAATTTGCAAATGTTCTGGTGCTCCTTCAGGGTCTTCTTTTTGATACAGTATTATGTCACATGACATACCAAAATGCATTATGGTCCAAAATGGTTCTTTATGTCTGTTATCCAGGAATGACATTAGAGAAATCACAATTTGGAGACAAAAGTCTTTGTCATAAAAATGTAAATAAACTTAGAATTATCACTATATTTCTAGGTATCGTTGAAAACATCAATACAATTATGCCCAAGTAGATTATAAATACTTTTGTTTATATTTTTTACATTTTTTGTATTCAGATTTTAAGCCAGGACAGTTACCCGGAATGACATTTTGGGACTTTTGAGCTCAATAGATCCTTCAAGATTAATTATTTATTTTGAATTCTCACATGAGTAATTAAAGAGGGGGAAGTTGAGTCATTTAATGAAGTGCATTTAAAAATGTATACATTTTTAATGCAATTAATATGCTTTGGACACCGGAATTTGACACGCCACGTCATTGACCCATATATGGGGATGATTAGGAGGCCATGATGGACAGAGGCCAAGGGGCAAATTTGGCCAGGATGCCAGGGTTACACCCCTACTCTTTCGAAAGACATCCTGGGATTTTTTGTGACCACAGAGAGTCATTGATTAAAATGTGTTGCGCGAGCGACAAATCTCCGACAGTTAACGGATGCCCCATTCTGCTTTGTAACGGGTTCTTTTCCGCGTCTCGGGTAAACGGCTTTTCCGCGTCTCGGGTAAACGGCTTTTCCGCGTCTCGGGTAAACGGCTTTTCCGCGTCTCGGGTAAGCGGCTTTTCCGCGTCTCGGGTAAACGGCTTTTCCGCGTCTCGGGTAAACGGCTTTTCCGCGTATCTCGGGTAAACAGCTTTTCCGCGTCTCGGGTAAACGGCTTTTCCGCGTCTCGGGTAAACGGCTTTTCCGCGTATCTCGGGTAAACGGCTTTTCCGCGTATCTCGGGTAAACGGCTTTTCCGCGTATCTCGGGTTAAACGGCTTTTCCGCGTCTCGGGTAAACGGCTTTTCCGCGTCTCGGGTAAACGGCTTTTCCGCGTCTCGGGTAAACAGCTTTTGCGCGATCTCGGGTAAACGGCTTTTCCGCGTCTCGGGTAAACGGCTTTTCCGCGTCTCGGGTAAACAGCTTTTGCGATCTCGGGTAAACGGCTTTTCCGCGTTCTCGGGTAAACGGCTTTTCCGCGTATCTCGGGTAAACAGGCTTTTCCGCGTCTCGGGTAAACGGCTTTTTCCGCGTCTCGGGTAAACGGCTTTTCCGCGTATCTCGGGTAAACGGCTTTTCGCGTATCTCGGGTAAACGGCTTTTCCGCGTATCTCGGGTAAACGGCTTTTCCGCGTCTCGGGTAAACGGCTTTTCCGCGTCTCGGGTAAACGGCTTTTCCGCGTCTCTGGGTAAACGGCTTTTGCGCGTCTCGGGTAAACAGCTTTTGCGCATCTCGGGTAAACGGCTTTTCCGCGTCTCGGGTAAACGGCTTTTCCGCGTCTCGGGTAAACGGCTTTTCCGCGTCTCGGGTAAACGGCTTTTCGCGTCTCGGGTAAACGGCTTTTCCGCGTCTCGGGTAAACGGCTTTTCCGCGTCTCGGGTAAACAGCTGTTGCGACGCGAGCAATAACGGCCGCGTCTGGTGTGTAGACACAGTGTTAAAGCTCATTCTGCTTATAACGCTACGTTACAACATCAAGCAATATTCCAATCATTTATATAATTATAACACTTTATATAGGGCCATTTTGCATTACGAGTAGCCTAGTTTCACGTTTAGTAGGTACTTTTTGCTTACTATTTATTTAAAATAGTATAAAAGTCTGTACATTATGTTATTAAAAACGTTTTCATTATGATATTATAAATTTTACTTTAGTAAAACGATCTGAGTTCTTCCTCCACTGTTAGAGATTAGAGGAATTAAGACTAAAAACAGAAGATAATATCAGTGACACTTTTGATATATTTATTGATACAAGTTGTTTTATATAACGTGACTAAATTAAAATACAAAGTCGTTAGTGAAGAAGATTATGCAACAGTATTTAGAATATAATATAATATAACATGCAATGCAAACTAGTTTGGTTAAAGCTCAAATCAATGTATCATTATCATTCTATCACTCCCCCTGCCTACATTACATATCTTTGTCACACAAGTGTTTGATCACCACATTTGAGTGATCATCGCAAAACGTTTATATTTATTCTGTTTAAATACTGTGTTTTCTATATGTACCCATCAAAGGTTTGTACACACCAAAAGGAAAGTGTGTCTAATCTTTTCACTTACTGTACTATAATACATAAATAATATTGCTACTGTACACAAATAATATCGGCCGATATATCGGTATCAGGCTTTTTTGTATCGGCATCGGCCCCCAAAAATCCATATCGGACGGGCTCTAGTTAGGCTATATGTTGACTCTTCTCTGACTGCAGGGTTAGTTGTGGCTGGTTAGTTAGGCTGGTTAGCTGAGGCTGGTTATATGTTGACTCTTCTCTGACTGAAGGGTTAGTTGTGACTGGTTAGTTAGGCTGGTGAGCTGAGGCTGGTTATATGTTGACTCTTCTCTGACTGCAGGGTTAGTTGTGGCTGGTTAGTTAGGCTGGTTAGCTGAGGCTGGTTATATGTTGACTCTTCTCTGACTGAAGGGTTAGTTGTGACTGGTTAGTTAGGCTGGTGAGCTGAGGCTGGTTATATGTTGACTCTTCTCTGACTGAAGGGTTAGTTGTGACTGGTTAGTTAGGCTGGTGAGCTGAGGCTGGTTATATGTTGACTCTTCTCTGACTGAAGGGTTAGTTGTGGCTGGTTAGCTGAGGCTGGTTATATGTTGAGGCTGGTTACATGTTGACTCTTCTCTGACTGAAGGGTTAGTTGTAGGGCTGTAGCGATACACTAATCTCACGATACGATACGATACACGATATTCAGCTCACGATACGATATATATCACGATATTCAGCCAACGATACGATTCAATACGATTCGATATAATTTGATACACTTACATCATTTTCTGAAAGATTTAAAGGACATAGTGATTTTGGTGACATCTTGTGAGTGTTCCATTTACTTGGATTGAATTAATTGAACTGAAAACTAAAAACATCAATTACACAATATATGTCTCTGACTGGACAGAGTCTACAGCTTGCAAATGCTGGACAAAATGAATTAAAGATGTGTTGAGAAAATTAGTTCCATTTATTGAAACAGTGCAAACTGTAGCTTGCAAGCCTTTGAAAAGTAAATAAAGTGCAGTATTGCAATTAACAATGGAGAGTTAAAAAAAGCAAATAAAGTTTTGAGAAAAAAGGTTTTATAAAAAGATAAACCTCACATATTTCAGCCTTTAAATCATTTTTATAAAAAGAATGAGTCAAAAAAGATAAATTACAGACATTTACAATGCACATTAGCTTATCTTTTATTATTAATAGTAAAATTAGGTCCGATTTTCCCGTGGCGTCTGTCGTTGCTAAGCAACCATGACCTGCGCTCTCCACAACGACAAAGTTTTAGTAGCTAATGGATTTCCACCACCGAAAAAACGCTTGCTATAGCTCTGCTACAAGATTTATCTACGGAGAAAAGAAAAACAACCGTAGTGTTTGGGTGCACCCCCATGCTTCATGTTGACCGAGCTTATAATGTTGTTATGGAAAGGGTGAAGCTGATGGTTGGTTCTTGTCACATGAACTGCGGTCACGGTGCGCTTGCACCATTCTGAAAAGTTGAGGTGTTTTCATCTCGCTGCGTCTGGAGAAAATGAGCGCGTTGCTTCAATTATGAGCGCGCTTGCCGCGCGCCTACATTTGAAATAACGAACTTGAGCGCGCAACAGACACGATATGTGAACGGCCCCTTGACGAGCAAAGGTAAACACGGGGGGTTTGAATGGGACTTATATCGATACTCGCGGCTTAAAAATCGATACTTTCTTGGGGGAAAAAATATCGATTTATATCGCAGAATCGATAAAATCGCACACCCCTAGTTAGTTGAGGCTGGTTAGTTAGGCTGGTTAGCTGAGGCTGGTTATATGTTGACTCTTCTCTGACTGCAGGGTTTCTTGTGGCTGGTTAGTTAGGCTGGTGGTTAGCTGAGGCTGGTTAGTTAGGCTGGTTAGCTGAGGCTGGTTATATGTTGACTCTTCTCTGACTGCAGGGTTAGTTGTGGCTGGTTAGCTGAGGCTGGTTGTATGTTGACTCTTCTCTGACTGAAGGGTTAGTTGAGGCTGGTTAGTTAGGCTGGTGGTTAGCTGAGGCTGGTTAGTTAGGCTGGTTAGTAGGGCTGCAACGATTCGTCGACGTTGTCGACAAAAATCAATAATAGAAATAGTCGACAATAGGGGTGTCACGATTTCGATTTTAAATCGAAATCGATCGAAATTAAGTCACAATCTCGATAATCGAATTCAAAAATGGAATCGTCGATACTGCCACGCCCCCATGTCACGTCCAGTCGGTTTGCAAAGCGGAAAAAAACAGCGTTGAAGTGCTGCGAGTCCTCTACCTCAGTAACAGCCAGTCAAAAGATAGCATGGCTGCCGATGCAGGAGACCCATCGACAGGACTTCTGACCTCCTCTTTCACTAAAGTCGCCGGTGTGGGACAGTGGGAGTATTTCTGATTTCCAGTGAGTTATGTTGACAACGTTCACATTCGCGTTCAAAGTTCGCGCTTAAAAAAAGCACACTTTGCAAGCTCTGCTACTGTATGTGCTCAGTGCGTGTACCATTCTTCCACTTTTTAAATTAAAACTTTAAATTGACAAAAACAGCAGACTCAGAACAGTATAAATTTTTATACAATAAATCTAGCATGTCACAAATAACTTGATTCTCCACCTCCACGAATGAGACAAGTGTCGTTCATTTCCGCACCTGGTCTATTTCTGCTGCACGCGCCGAGTTAAAGCGACAGCGCACAGTTCGTGGTCAAAATGAACATGACACGAAAATGTTGTAATTTCATCATAAATGCATTTAATTAAATTCTACATTAAATACCAATATTTTTCACAGTCATGTTTGTACTTTAAGACCGAGGTAAAGCAAGGAAAACATAGATGTTTCTGTTAACACGTGTTTGTTTTGTTGTGAACTTGAATGTCATCTTCTGTGAATAAGACTGCAGTTACAAAAGAGAAACTACATGGCAGGTTATTTTGCTTAAGTTTCTAATTGACTGAAGATATAAGTTATTGTAACATTATTTTGTTAATAAATGTTTTAAATTTGACAATGTAGTGTGGTACATTGCAAACAAAGGTCATATATTATATTACATAAAAGTCTAGTCTAAAAATGGCATCGCAAACTGTGCTTAAAAAAAAATAAATGTAAAAATCGAGAATCGAATCGAACCGTGACCTTAGAATCGAAAATGTAATCGAATCGAGGATTTGGAGAATCGTGACACCCCTAGTCGACAATAAATTTCATTGTCGAATTTGTCGCCAGACATGTTTTTTCCGACCGAGGCATCTCTCCTCCGAGAGTCGCACATGCGAATTAGCTTCTCTGCTGAGCAATAACATACAGAAATGGTGGCGTCCAACGCAGCAGCTGCGCGTACCAAAACATCTAAAGTTTGGGTGCATTTTAGCCTGGATACGGCGAATAAAAAGATTACCTGTAGGGCTGCACGATGTATCATTTTAGCATCGATATTGCGATGTGCGCATCCACGATAGGCAGATATGTGCGATGTCAGTTGATGCGTGATTCATGATCAGTAGGCTACGAGTCAGCAGCTCCCCGGCCAGTAATGCTTGTGAATGATTCGCGGATTTTTATCACTTTGCGAGTCCTGTCAGTTTAAACATCAAGCGCAAGAAGACTGGAACTTGCGCGCTGTTTTCTGTCAGCCTTACTAATGCGTTTGTCCCGCAAAAGTTTGACAGGTGAGTGATATAGAATAGATGACTGACAGCTGCGCTTGTTTAACTGAGAGAACAAGCAGAGAGAGTGAAACCCCCGGAAAAAAAAAAATCGGAAACACTTTACAATAAGGTTCCATTTATTAAAGTCTAGTTAACTACATTAGTTAACATTTGTTAATATTAGTTTATCCACACTATGTGGATTTACTCCATGACAAATCCACCCCAGTCATTCTAGAATGATGCATTCTTTCCAAATAGAGCTATTTAAGTCATCTGGTGAAATTGTTTTTATATCGCAATATATATCGCAGGAAAATAAAATATCGCAATGTGATTTTTTTTTTTTTTTCCAATATCGTACTGCAGCCCTACTGCATGGTTTGCAAAGCAGTCCTTGCGTATCACGGCAGCACCTCGGTGATGCACGAACATTTAAAGAGAAAGCACGGACAGTTGAATGAAACAGAGTTTGACTCGCCTCGGTAAGATTTAAATATGGAAGCCGATACGTTTTGTTTTGGATGTACATTTTAGAAGCGTATTTTCGGTAAAAAAAAATATATATATAAAATATGCATTTTTCATTGAAGTACCCCCTTCTTTCTTGTTTACTATCATTTTCCACAGAATTAAAGCAATCTCATGCTAAATTTTAGAAAAATGTAATAATTATTCGATTAGTCGACTAATCGTTTCAATAGTCGGTGACTAGTCGACTATTAAAATAGTCGTTAGTTGCAGCCCTACTGGTTAGCTGAGGCTGGTTAGCTGAGGCTGGTTACATGTTGAGGCTGGTTACATGTTGACTCTTCTCTGACTGCAGGGTTAGTTAGGCTGGTTAGATAGGCTGGTTATATGTTGAGGCTGGTTACATGTTGACTCTTCTCTGACTGAAGGGTTAGTTGAGGCTGGTTAGTTAGGCTGGTTAGCTGAGGCTGGTTATATGTTGACTCTTCTCTGACTGAAGGGTTAGTTGTGACTGGTTAGTTAGGCTGGTGGTTAGCTGAGGCTGGTTATATGTTGACTCTTCTCTGACTGAAGGGTTAGTTGTGACTGGTTAGTTAGGCTGGTTAGCTGAGGCTGGTTATATGTTGACTCTTCGCTGACTGCAGGGTTAGTTGTGGCTGGTTAGTTAGGCTGGTGGTTAGCTGAGGCTGGTTATATGTTGACTTCTCTGACTGCAGTGTTAGTTGAAGGGTTGTAACGGTATACCGGTAAGTTAGTTAAGCTGGTTAGTTAGGCTGATTAGCTAAGCTGGTTAGTTGAGGCTGGTTATGTTGACTCTTCTCTGACTGAAGGGTTAGGGTTAGTTGGGGCTGGTTAGTTGAGGCTGGTTATAAGTTGATTCTTCTCTGACTGCAGGCTTAGGGTTATTTGAGGCTGGTTGTATGTTGACTTGTTGCTGTATGTTGTGACTCTAGGCCACTTCACGTCAGCGGAGGACTTGAACCTGCTGACTGAAGGGTTAGTTGAGGCTGGTTAGTTAGGCTGATTAGCTTAGGCCGCTGGTTATATGTTGACCCTTCTCTGACTGCAGGGTTACAGGGCTCGCAAAATCGCCTGCCCGACGTCCCGGGGCTATTGTGTTTTCAAGTCGGGCTACCAAAATGCATAACCGGCCTGCCCGACGGGCTATCTGAAATATATTGTTAACAAATTCCCCTAAACTTCTGCCTCGCCCCACTAAAAATGTGTGATTAAGTGTAAGCTACACAAATTCGTGTTTGCTTCAGTCTTGTTATAATCAGATTCAGCGCGTTCATCTTCAATGCGGCGCGCGAGCAGAGAGCACGTCAGAAACAGAGGACAGTGTGTGTGTGTGTGTTCGTTCATCTGAGCCTCATTGGTCTGTCACTGCTCGTCAATGTCAGAATATTTGAGATGACCAATCAAATCAAAGTAGGCGGGCTTTATGTTAACAGACGCTGCTGAGCGCGAATTTTAGCAGAGTGACTGACGCTTCAGTTTATGGTCAAGTGCGAGATAAGATGTAAGTAGCTAAACTAAACATTTCATATTTGACAGTTTTTTAGGTCATAAATGTTAAACGAATGACAAAAATAATCAGGCAAACTAATATACTGAAAATAGGCTTATGTAACGTGATTCATGTAATGTAATAATTAGTTTACTTACATTGTGAGGTGACAAGAAACATTAACAAAGCCGTTTGCATCATGTTGGGCACAAGATTAATAATGAATGTGTATATATTGTGAATGAATTTAATAAACTTAGATAGGCTACCTAGCTTTCCTATAGCTTTCAGTAAATGAACGCTTCTGAGAAAATTATTCATAAATCAACCTATCAGTTGACCCTATGTTTTCTTTCTTCACTGACACAAGGATAATAATCAGCTGCATGACATGTTTTTAAAGTTATTGTTATCCAATTTTTTGGGATATGTAGATCCGGGACCTCAGTAATTATAAAACCCTGCCATCTGCATTTTTATGAAACTAGTTAATAGTGAGCATTAGACACAAAACTAAAGTGTTAACTTTTTTAGTCATACCCTCATTCAAAGCTGTCAACCCTCCCGTTTTTTCTGGGTTTCTCACGTATTTTAGCTCTTTTCCCGCTGTCTTCCCGTTTTAGTATTTTCCCGTAAAATATCCCGTATTTTTACGGCCTGATTGTGTGAGACGTAGGCCTACAAGCTCGGGCAGATTCGGCTTAAAGTCGTTCATCCTCGGATGCGGCGCAGCGCGCGCTGTTACAAAAAAAGCTGTGCACACAGCCAAGCGAAATTAGGTCTTGCCGGTCTTGCGCACACAGCGCATCATTTTTGCCACGCTCGTGCGGATGCGTGATATAAACAAGGCTTTGTTGTCTCTGTCTCTTTCTCTTACACCACAACACACACACACACACACACACACACACACACACACACACACACACACACCACACACACTGCTGTCTCTTTCTCTCTCTCACATATGTAGTTATAAACTCTAGACTTTTAATGATTAGTGCTTTATTTTTAAAGTTTGTGGGTAAGAATCGTGTAGAGATCTCCCTTATTTTCAATGTTCAATGTTGACAGCTATGCCCTCATTGGAGGCTGAGCCACAGACTGATTAATGTTCCACACACTGGTCACACACACAAATTTCAGTTCAGTTAGAACCAGATGCATATTTGTATTGATGATTATAATTTGATTATTTTATATCCAATTGTTGATATTTGTGTTTTGAAAAA
Organism: Chrosomus eos; assembly: GCA_036326025.1. Lineage (NCBI taxonomy): Eukaryota > Metazoa > Chordata > Actinopteri > Cypriniformes > Leuciscidae > Chrosomus > Chrosomus eos. The sequence goes on along the minus strand of CM070824.1, from coordinate 303,104 downwards.
GTTTTTGATTGATGTTTGACTCCTAACCAATTTTCACATTAAAAATGATCTTTTTATTCGGGCTAGTAAAATCCATTTCGGGCTACCAAAATCTGAAAAGTGCCTGCCCGAAGGGCTACCAGCGATTTTCAAATTTTGCGAGCCCTGGGTTAGTTGAGGCTGGTTAGTTGAGGCTGTTTAGCTGAGGCTGGTTATATGTTGACTCTTCTCTGACTGCAGGGTTAGTTAGGCTGGTTAGATTGGCTGGTTAGCTGAGGCTGGTTATATGTTGAGGCTGGTTACATGTTGACTCTTCTCTGACTGAAGGGTTAGTTGAGGCTGTTTAGCTGAGGCTGGTTACATGTTGACTCTTCTCTGACTGAAGGGTTAGTTGAGGCTGGTTAGTTAGGCTGATTAGCTGAGGCTGGTTATATGTTGACTTCTCTGACTGCAGTGTTAGTTGAAGGGTTGTAACGGTATACCGGTATGGCGGTTTTCACGATATTGACATGTATGATTTTCATATCGTGAACATTTGCTTATCCAAGGTTTTGGGGAAAAAATTAAACCAGATCTCACCTGCGCATATGCAACTTCTTTCCACTTAACTGCTTAGACTCCATCCATACATGTACAGCGGAGAAAAAATCTGAGACAGAGATTCCAAATTCTAATCTCTATCCCCCGCCAAAAAAAAAGTTATGTTTGTTCAAATGGGAGATTTATTTTTTCTTTCTTATTTTTTCAAAAGGTAGACTCATACTTTTTTTTTCATTAAAAAGTTTGTTTTAATAAACCATGTTCAACCAAAAAACCCTATGTTTTCATTCATATAGGGTCATTGTAGCTTATGATTATAATAATGTTTCTTTAATACCATATACCGTGAAACCGTGATATTTTCTGAGACTATTATCATACCGTGAAAATCTCATACCGTTACAACCCTAGTTAATTGAGGCTGGTTAGTTAGGCTGGTTAGTTAGGCTGGTTAGTTAGGCTGGTTAGTTAGGCTGGTTAGTTAGGCTGGTTAGTTAGGCTGGTTAGATAGGCTGATTAGTTAGGCTGATTAGTTAAGCTGGTTAGTTGAGGCTGGTTATATGTTGACTCTTCTCTGACTGCAGGGTTAGATAGGCTGGTTAGATGGGCTGGTTAGTTAAGCTGGTTAGTTAGGCTGATTAGTTAAGCTGGTTAGTTGAGGCTGGTTATATGTTGACTCTTCTCTGACTGTAGGGTTAGAGAGGCTGGTTAGTTAAGCTGGTTAGTTGAGGCTGGTTAGTTAAGCTGGTTAGTTAGGCTGATTAGCTAAGCTGGTTAGTTGAGGCTGGTTATGTTGACTCTTCTCTGACTGAAGGGTTAGGGTTAGTTGGGGCTGGTTAGTTGAGGCTGGTTAGCTGAGGCTGGTTATAAGTTGATTCTTCTCTGACTGCAGGCTTAGGGTTATTTGAGGCTGGTTGTATGTTGACTTGTTGCTGTATGTTGTGACTCTAGGCCACTTCACGTCAGCGGAGGACTTGAACCTGCTGATCGCCAAGAACACGCGACTGGAGATCTACGTGGTGACGGCGGAGGGTCTGCGGCCCGTGAAGGAGGTCGGCATGTACGGCAAGATCGCGGTGATGGAGCTCTTCAGACCCAAGGTGTGCAGAAGCAGAAATATCTCATCATATACTGATGATATCTGTGCTTTCACTGGCTTTAGTCTGAGGGCATTGTTCTCTTGCTTGTGTGTGTTGCATCAGAGCAGACGTGTGTTTTTGCGGCCTGATCTGCATAAGTCATTATCTGTGTGTTGTGTTTGAATGAAGGGAGAGAGCAAAGATCTTCTGTTCATTCTGACTGCGAAGTACAACGCCTGTATCCTGGAGTACAAGCAGAACGGAGACAGCATCGACATCATCACCCGCGCGCACGGCAACGTGCAGGTACCACACACACACACACACACACACACACACACCTGTGCAGACGCTTCATCAGCCCTACACACACACACACGCACACAAACTCTCACACGCCTGTGTTTCCCAGGACCGCATCGGCCGCCCGTCGGAGACCGGGATCATCGGGATTGTGGACCCGGAGTGCCGCATGATCGGCTTGCGTCTGTATGACGGGCTGTTTAAGGTGATTCCCCTCGACCGCGAGAACCGAGAGCTCAAGGCCTTCAACATCCGGCTCGAGGAACTGCAGGTCATCGACGTCCAGTTCCTGTACGCCTGCCCCGCGCCCACCGTCTGCTTCATATACCAGGTGTGTGTGTGTGTGTGTGTGTGTGTGTGTTGTGTGTGTGTAGTCCCGCACCCACCATCTGCTTCATATACCAGGTGTGTGTGTGTTTATCGTGTGTGTGTTCCAGGACCCTCAGGGCCGGCACGTGAAGACGTACGAGGTGTCTCTGCGAGAGAAGGAGTTCAACAAGGGCCCCTGGAAGCAGGAGAACGTGGAGGCCGAGGCTTCGATGGTCATCCCAGGTGAGATGATCCAACTAGTGCTCGATTAGCTTCTCCAGCGCTGAGGAAATGTCTCCGGTGCCCTAGCGTAACCTCAGTGCCCTAGCGTAATCGTATTGATAGTTAAGGTCCAGATCGGCAGCAAGCCGTTGACCTAGCTAAAGAACTCCATGCAACGGAGACCCATAGGCTCAGCAGCGTAGCGGCTATATGAGCAAGTTGCAGCAGCGTGGCCCACTGCAGACACATCGCAGTGCTGATGCCTGTGCTGTCATGAACAACAACACGCACGGTACCAGCATGCGGATGAACCCGAAGGCAGCAGAAGTACTGGTCCCATTACACACAACGCATGCACTAACAGGAACATCCGGTTATAAACAGTTATGTCAGAGCCAGCTTTATCTGAGCAACTCACAGCAACAGAGGAGCAATCCTTCCGGGCTGCCCCTGAGGAGCACGTACGCTAACGGCTAGAGCCCGAGGCGGCGCCCTCTAGTGCGCGGGAGCACGCCTCTACTCGCGCCATTGGCTGTCTCGCCCGCGAGATTACACATGGCTTCAGTGGCTCTGGAGAGGAGGGATAACGATGACGCAGTGTCAGAGAACATCTGAAATGCTGATTAATAACATTCACACCAGTAACGGACAGTGCGCTAAAGCAGGATTGAGCTGGGCTTCAGTTCCCATAAAATGTGTTCTTAACAAACTGTTAATGATCAGTCAGTCATTAGCGACTGAGATTGACTGATCCATATATCATTCTAAAGCTTGTATAGTGAATCTGTCATAAGCAGTTTTACCTGAGCCGGCCTTATCTTTATCTGAGCCGGCTTTATCTGAGCTGGCTTTATCTTTATCTGAGCCGGCTTTATCTGAGCTGGCTTTATCTTTATCTGAGCAGGCTTTATCTTTATCTGAGCTGGCTTTATCTTTATCTGAGCCGGCTTTATCTTTATCTGAGCCGGCTTTATCTTTATCTGAGCCGGCTTTATCTTTATCCGAGCCGGCTTTATCCGAGCAGTCTTTATCCGAGCCGGGTTTATCCTTATCCGAGCCGGCTTTATCTTTATCCGAGCCGGCTTTATCTTTATCCGAGCCGGCTTTATCTTTATCCGAGCCGGCTTTATCTTTATCCGAGCCGGCTTTATTTTTATCCGAGCCGGCTTTATCTTTATCCGAGCCGGCTTTATCTTTATCCGAGCCGGCTTTATCCTTATCCGAGCCGGCTTCATCCTTATCCGAGCCGGCTTCATCCTTATCCGAGCCGGCTTCATCCTTATCCGAGCCGGCTTCATCCTTACCCGAGCCGGCTTCATCCTTACCCGAGCCGGCTTTATCCCTATCCGAGCCGACTTTATCCTTATCCGAGCCGGCTTTATCCGAGCCGGCTTCATCCTTACCCGAGCCGGCTTCATCCTTACCCGAGCCGGCTTCATCCTTATCCGAGCCGGCTTCATCCTTACCCGAGCCGGCTTCATCCTTATCCGAGCCGGCTTCATCCTTATCCGAGCCGGCTTCATCCTTATCCGAGCCGGCTTCATCCTTATCCGAGCCGGCTTCATCCTTACCCGAGCCGGCTTCATCCTTATCCGAGCCGGCTTTATCCTTATCCGAGCCGGCTTCATCCTTATCCGAGCCGGCTTCATCCTTATCCGAGCCGGCTTCATCCTTACCCGAGCCGGCTTCATCCTTATCCGAGCCGGCTTCATCCTTATCCGAGCCGGCTTCATCCTTATCCGAGCCGGCTTCATCCTTATCCGAGCCGGCTTCATCCCTATCCGAGCCGACTTTATCCTTATCCGAGCCGGCTTTATCCGAGCCGGCTTCATCCTTACCCGAGCCGGCTTCATCCTTATCCGAGCCGGCTTCATCCTTATGCGAGCCGGCTTCATCCTTATCCGAGCCGACTTTATCCTTATCCGAGCCGGCTTTATCCGAGCCGGCTTCATCCTTACCCGAGCCGGCTTCATCCTTATCCGAGCCGGCTTCATCCTTATCCGAGCCGGCTTCATCCCTATCCGAGCCGACTTTATCCGAGCCGGCTTCATCCTTACCCGAGCCGGCTTCATCCTTATCCGAGCCGGCTTCATCGCATTTGCGGACACTATTCATTCCGGTGAAATCACAAAATAAAATGCACACAAACGTGTGTCCCTGCTTGATATAGACTGTAACCACTGATGAACATATTCGGTTTTGATGAGAGAAAAAAAACTATATCGAGGGCGGATTAGAACCCGTAACCTCTGACACGCTTGGCAAACGATCTGCCACTGGACCACTGAAAACTCACACAAAACTTGCGGATCGATATATTTCACTAAATCATTATAACCTAAGCAGTTATTCAAAAAGTTTGGGGGGGGCGTGCCGCGTGTGCGATGCATAGATCAACTATTTACCATGTGAAAAGCGCTGGGGGTGTGGCGGGCTCAGCTCATTAAAGATAATGAAGGGAGAATGAAAAAACTGTACCTCTCCTTGGTTTCAAACGGATTACATAAACTGGAAATATTTTTTTTTTAAATAAATTACTTCATTTAAAAGAAGAGAATTCCAGCTTCATAAAGAGACATCTCTCGTATCTCTGTGACAAGTATTGACTGAGTTAGTTAATTTTTCGGACGCTGTGAGACGTATGTGTAAATTAATGATCGTCTGTGTGTTTAGAACAATAGCTTTAATGGACCGCATCTAAAGTGTGTGTGTGTTTGTTTCAGTGCCAGAGCCGTTTGGCGGCGCTATAATCATCGGACAGGAGTCCATCACGTATCACAACGGGGACAAATACTTTGCCATCGCTCCTCCCACCATCAAGGTTTGACCATCTCTGTGTGTGTGTGTGTGTGTGTGTGTGTGTGAACCTACAGCAGAGCACTATTGTGTGTAAATTTTGTGTTGTGTGTGTGAACCCACAGCAGAGCACTGTTGTGTGTGTGTGAACCCAAAGCAGAGCACCATCGTGTGTGTGTGTGTATGTGTGTGTAAAGTGTGTGTGTACCCACAGCACAGCACCATCATGTGTGTGTGTGTGTAAAGTGTTTGTGTGTGTGTGTGAACCACAGCAGAGCACCATCGTATGCCATAACCGCGTGGACCCGAACGGATCCCGGTTCCTGCTGGGCGATATGGAGGGCCGACTCTTCATGCTGTTACTGGAGAAGGAGGAGCTCATGGACGGAGCAGTGGTGCTCAAAGACCTGCGGGTGGAGCTACTGGGAGAGGTGACACGCCAGGGCTGTAGTACTCGAGTCCGGTCTTGGACTCGAGTCCGGACTCGAGACCGTTTTTCTATGATCTCGGACTTGTCTCGGACTCGCTGGTATTCGGACTCGGACTTGTCTCGGTCTCGGCCACTGGTCTTGCCAAATATGACTTTTGGTCTCGACCGAGTCCAACATTTTTGTATTTGTGTTAATTTATTACTAGCCTATTAGGGTAACGTTAACTTAGAAAATGCCAAAATTAACCGACCAAGTGCTCAATACAACGGAGCGCGTCTTCTCATGCTGTTACTATAGTTACTATCTTACTAGCTACTACTTAAAAATCCTGGGTGTTGTGACACTTTTGCTTTTAGATCAACAAATAATAACCCAAAATTACTGTCTTGATAATGTCATGCATAAGACCAGGGCTCGAATTTCGGCACGGGTATTGCGCATAATTCTAATCATTCCCGCAGGTCTCCCATTTATAATGCGGGATATTCCTGCAATCGTAATCCACACAGATTATAAAATCAAATCATTATTTTAATAACTATATGCCAGACGCAATTTCACAAACAGCGTGAGTGTTCAGCGGTGCTGCGTCTTCTCTTCACACTCGTCACACTCGCGTTCAGAAGTCGGGACATGACGGATTCGGAATATTCACTTGCACAATCGGGCCAGCAGTGCATCGTGAATAAAGTTTACCATTTGCACGTCTTTTTAAGTCTTACCAGTTAAAAATTCAAGCAATTTTAAACTATCAGTGCTCACGCGCTCTCTGGGATGACTATGCGCACATTCATAGAAAATCCGCCTCGAGAACAGCTGAGCTGGCCAGTAACAAAAGTTATTTTTCACGGATTATATTGCTTTAACACGCAAAACTGTGTCAATTTCGGTCTTCGTGAGTAGGCTATACTCTAATCATAGTTGGTTTTGTCTTTAATAAGCATACGCATGCCAGTATAATGAACACATAATCCTTGCACTAGCTCTTAAAGTGACAGCAACCATTATGTGTCGGTCATTAACTTTGTCGTCAAAACAGCAAAAGAGAGCTTTAAGTTAAAGGAATCAGGATTGATAGCCTATGTGTTTAATTTATTCAGGACTAAAATACTATCCAGTGTTATTTTCCATTTGATTACTTTATTCAGTTTCTGTCTATGAATACTAGTGTTAGACCTATTCAAAAACATTACTCTTTATTTGTCTTTATTTGTATCTTTATTCTATTGTATTTATTTGTACAACTTTTTTCAATTTAATTGAACAATTTAAATCAAGCCTTGTGTTGTGTAAATTCTTAACAACATTACCCCATTGTAAAAATGCAATGAGCGCAAACATTTAGGCAAGATAAATTTAATAATTTTGTTTGGCAAAAACGAAATTCAGGCCCTGGAGACTTTTTTTTTTTCCTATCCTGGACTCGGTCTTGACTCGGACTCGAACCTTTTTGGACTCGGTCTTGACTTGGACTCGACTAGTCCTGGTCTTGGACTTGTCTTGGACTCGACAAAGGTGGTCTTGACTACAGCCCTATGACACGCACGCACACACACGCACACACTCCCACACTTTACTTTCCTGTGCACGTGCACACACACACACACGCACACACTCCCACACTTTACTTTCCTGTGCACGTGCACACACACACACACACTCACACACTTTACTTTCCTGTGCAATCTCCAGTCTTAGATCAAATTAAGTTTTTTGAACGAAGGAAATCTTCCAGAGTTGATCATACAAAAATAACTGGGTTGATCATGTTAAACAAGTCACATCATCGATCATAGGGGTTTAAGTTTATAGTGTACAATGACTATATTGATAGAAATGGGAGATTAATAAACATGCTGAAACAGTAAAAACATTCAACATTTAAAACATTAAAAAATAAAAAGTGTATTTTGTTTATATATTTATTATAATCTGTTTTTACCAATTTTTGGGATGAACATTTACACTGCATTGAAACTGTAAAAAACTGTGGCCTATGAAACGAAATTTCATTCTGTATACACTCGTTGTATTCTGAAAGACACAGTCTGTCAAGGAGGAGGATCCCGCCTCACAGGCACATGGGTGACTGACAGGCCCAACAGCCAATCAGCGACGGCCTGTGAAAGTGAAAGTAACCGAGACAAACGGAACCGAAAAGAGAAACACAAAACACACCCAGATAAACTCCAAATGTCCCTAAGGACGTAACTGTGTGTGTGTGTGTGTGTGTTGTGTGTGTGTGTGTGTGTGTGTGTGTGTGTGGTGTGTGTGTGTGTGTGTGTGTGTGTGTGTGTGTGTGGCGCAGATACACGTGTCTGTGTGACATCAGTGTGTGTTAGGGCTGTCACTTTTTATTCGATATTCGAATATGGATTCGAACATGACGTGAAATATCCGAATTCGAACTATAAACTATCCGGTTTTTAAAGTGCCATGTTTAGCGCATTTTTTACAGTCTATGATTAGACCGTTTTTTTTATTGCTTGCCATCTCATCCAGGAGCAGGCGCTCTAAACATATTGTAGCATAAGCCCATGACCAAATCAAGCGAATAATAGCCTCCCTGTTTTGAAAATGGAAGACAGATTGTTCAAGCGAGCAAAAGCATTAGGCAAGAGCAGATTAAGGGCAACTAGGGCTTGTATTGCGTGCAGTGGAGATGTCATGAGCGTGCGTAGGGTATATGAATGAGCTCGCGAGTCCCCGTTTCCTCGCGTGTGGATCCTCTCGTGAAAGACAGAACGACAGCCTGAGCGGAGAATTACGACCTCAACACAACTCATCTAAAAAGTCGAGTCTGGAAATATTTTGGGTTCTCTACAGCTACACCGTAGATACCACTTCTCTCAACATTGACGTGCAAATCTGTGTGTGCCAGGCACGTGTGCGCGCTCCAAGCGCGTGTTCTCCACAGCGGGGAACATCGCCAATAAAAAGAGAGCCGCACTTGATCCAGATCAAGTTGATAAATTGGTGTTTCTAGCAAACAATATTAAGAAATTATTTAGGCCAGGCTATAGGCCTTACTCCTCCTGCTGTTTAAGCCGTCACGTTATTGTTTGTGCCGTGCTGTTCCGATGCAGTTTTTTTCCATGTAGCTTAGTGGCACTTCATATAGAGTAAATTGATAAACTGCTGTTTAACATTTTTTTTCAGACAGGCCTGAGTCCTGTTTATGACTGTCAGACAGACTGTTAATAAATTTGTGATTGAATCTCCGTTACGGTGTTGTTTTTTGGGGGGGGGGGGGGGTTATTCGATAACCGTTCGTATTAGATTTATCTCAAAAGTGACAGCCCTAGTGTGTGTGTGTGTGTGTGTGTGTGTGTGTGTGTGTGTGCACAGGGCCGGCCCTGGGCATAGGCGGTATAGGCAAATGCTAAGGGCGCCACCACTCAATAGGGGCGCCGAAATGAGTGAACGAGTGATTTTTTTTTTTTTTTTACTAATACTATTTTAAAACCATTAATTCGAAATACTACAAAATAAAGCAAAACAACTCCACAAAAACTTAACTAAGTCCCCCGACTCCGGTCCAGCGCATCAATCCCCCCCAGCGAGTGCTTGAAGTGCGTCAGAAACAGAGCGCGCGATCAGTTTACTGTTGGTAATTTGTTGTGTAGCGTCGCCCCTCGCCGCATCCAATGTAGACAGCATTGCTTTCGTTTGAGGGCGCTTAACACACTCAAGCACTGCCCGGGCCTGGCAGCTCGCGCCAGCTCCAGACACGGTGAAAGTTACCTCATTGTGACGGATGGCCGAATTTTCATGACACATTTAAATTAGCATTATAGCCTGCGATAGATACAGTGCCAAAGAGAAGAGGCTACAAGGGGATAAAGACAGAGGTAAAGTGATGTAATGAATGAACAGTTTATCTAATTGCATAGTACTAAGATACTATTATTTAATGGCAGTTATTTTTACCTTATAACTTTATGCTAACAGTAGTTCTGAGTTATTCAGAGCCCCCAGACAATGCGATTTGTAACAATCATGTCAGTCTTTTTTAGACGCATTTAGGCTATCACTTTTATTATTTAATGTTTTACTAAACAGTTGTGCAGTTTTGAGGGGTATATATGGCATTTTTTAAAATTTATTTGCCAAAATTATTAACGATATTTATAGGCTACAGGTTTATTAGCCTATGTTTTATGTAAAATTCACATTAAAGAAGACATTTCGCAGTTTCATTCATGTTGAAAACATGAACCGTGCCATAATTTTGTGGAAGATTGCTGCCATCAAATCCCAAACAAACACTTTTGCTAGTGCTCAATGAGTTTGTGCATGAATGACATTTGGACGATGACATCACTGTTTTATCCAGAGCGGCTATATATAAATTAGATAAATTAATATTTTTTTTACAACAAAATAAACCATCACTAAACATAGGCTACTTAAGCTTGATTATGACACTATCTTCTTCTAGATCTGATGTACAGGAGAAGCAAACTTTGTTGCATTATTTTCCTGTTATCACTGTAAAGCTGCCTTGAAATAATCTGTATTGTAGGCTAAAAAGCGCTATATAAAAATAAAGAGGACTTGACTTGAATGCTAGATGTAATGCTCTTGAGATATATATATATATATATATATATTGACTAAATAATCACCAACACAATGATGGGGTGAAATGGGCTGTAATGCATGGGGCACCAGGTAAAATCTTGCCTAGGGCAGCAAATTGGTCAGGGCCGGCCCTGTGTGTGTGTGAGAGATACACACGTCTGTGTGAGATCTGTGTGTGTGTGCAGATACACACGTCTGTGTGAGATAGGGGTGTGTGTGCAGATACACACGTCTGTGTGAGATCAGTCTCTGTGTGTGTGTGTGCAGATACACACGTGTCTGTGTGAGATCTGTGTGTGTGTGCAGATACACACGTGTGTGTGTGTGTGTGTGCAGATACACATGTGTCTGTGTGTAATCAGTGTGTGTGTGTGTGTGTTCTAGACCTCGATCGCAGAGTGCCTGACGTATCTGGATAACGGTGTGGTGTTTGTGGGATCCAGACTGGGAGATTCTCAGCTAGTGAAGGTCGGTGATCTTGCAGAAGAGTTATTGATCTGTGATGATGTCGTGTTCTCTAAGGCTTGTGTGTGTGTGTGTGTGTGTGTGTGTGTGTGTGTGTGTGTGTGTGTGCGTGTGTGTGTGTGCGCGCAGCTGAATGTGGACAGTAACGACCAGGGTTCGTATGTGGCAGTGATGGAGACCTTCACTAACCTGGGCCCGATAGTGGACATGTGTGTGGTGGACCTGGAGAGGCAAGGCCAGGGTCAGGTGAGCAGCCTCATCATCATCATCATCATCTTCATAAATCACATCATCATCACATCTTCATCATAAATCACATCATCATCATCACATCTTCATCATAAATCACATCTTCATCACATCTTCATCATAAATCATCATCATCATCATCATCATCATCATCACATCTTCAAGTCAAGTCACCTTTATTTACACATACAATTTGTTTCAAAGCAGCTTTACAGAAAGTGCATTTCAGAAATGTACAAAGAAAAATACAGTTAGTTAACCCTCTGAGCCCGACGGCATCGTCGACGACGCCAAAAATCAGCTCCGAGAAATTATGATATAACTCGCTGACAGTTTTATCGATTTTCTTACCGTTTTTTCCAGCAGAAAGCTAACGAGCTAGCCATCACGGGGGTGTCTTTGGTGTCTTTCTAGCCTTTACAGAAGGTTTTCTATCCAGCCTGGAACTTGTGCATACTTTCGGAGTTTTTCAGCAATAAATCCAAACGTTTATATCCAACTTTGATACACTTGAAGTCCATAATTTGTAAATATTCCGTCATATTTGCCGCTAGCTCGATGCTAGCTGCCATTTTGGATATCCACGTGATGGTTTTTGACCAATTACAGGCTGATCCGTCGTAAACATTGGGTGCGTCTTTGTCATGACGCACCATAGACTGACGCACGCACGAACCAAGTGGAGAGCATGGTGGAGAAAAGAGAGAGAGAGACGCAGGTTTCACAGAGAATCACAGAGAACTAGATCTAAATCGAGCGCTGAATAATGGATTTTCAGGAGAACAGAGCTTTTTGACAGATGAGGAACTAGATTACCAGGATAGACCCAGCTGAAGTGCCATTTATTTATTTACTGTAAAAAAGTATTATAGAAGTATAAATGTAGTATAAAAGTATAAAAAGTATAGAATAAATAAAATTAATAAATAAAATAAATAAAATATAAATGCAAAGCCTGTGATGTGGCCCTCTTTGTGATTGCTGATAGGAACTGTTTTGAGGCTTGGCACCAGTGAATTTCATGAAAACGCCTGGACTTCTTTTGGAAAAATGTAAATAGTTTTGGTTCTGTACAAGTTATAATGTTTATTCCTGTGCTCCAGGACTCCAAAGACATGAACAAACTGTTTTCCAGAGGAAATTTGCTTAGCTTTTATTTATTTGTGTGTGATTTCCATAAATATTTGAGTGATTCAATTTCCGATTTATTTTTTCATTTGTCTTTATGGTCCCATAACTTATTTTACATTCAGGTGACATCAATGTAACACAAATATGCTGAAAGTTCAATTTGTCCTAAAAAAAAAGAGGTGTGTCAATTGTCTGTGCACAAAAGGGTTGATGTTTTACAAGCTTTTTTAGTGAATAACACCAGACGGAAAAATTATTGTAAAAATACCCTTAGGTCTCTGAGGGTTAATCATGTATAAATTTAGGCATAACATATCGCCGGCGTTGGGTCGTCTCTTCACAGGCGTCGAGTCGTCTCTCCACAGGCGTTTAGTCGTCTCTCCACAGGTGTTGGGGCATCTGAAGTCTTCGTGAGAGGCTGGATACAAACTGGAGCTGACGAACGCTATTTACCTCGGGACTAGCGTCCCGAGATAACAGCAGAAAGACAGATGGGAAATAATTAGCATAGCTGATGTTCATAATATTAATGCATTCGAACTGATTCAGAAGTAGTATAAAAGGTAAGCATTAAGTGAATGCTTAGTTAAAGAGATGCGTCTTTAATCTAGTTTTAAACTGGGACAGCGAGTCTGAGTCTCGAACAATATCAGCAAGGCTATTCCAGAGTTTAGGAGATAAATGTGAGAATGCTCTCCCTCCTTTAGTAGACTTAGATATCCTAGGAACGACCAGAAGCCTCGAATTTTGTGATCTTAAAGAGCGCGATGGATTGTAGGGCGATAGAAGGTCTGTTAAATACACAGGAGCTAAACCATTTAGAGCTTTATAAGTCAATAGTAATACTTTGTAGTTGATACGGAACTTAATAGGTAACCAGTGTAGAGATGATAAAATTGGTGTTATATGATCATATTTTCTTGATCTAGTAAGAACTCTAGCGGCTGCATTTTGCACTAACTGTAGCTTGTTTATTGAGGATGCAGGACAACCAGCTAATAAAGCATTACAGTAATCTAGCCTCGAGGTCATGAATGCATGAACTAACTTTTCTGCATCAGAAACAGATAGCATGTTACGTAGCTTAGCAATGTTTCTAAGGTGGAAAAAGGCTGTTCTTGTAACATATGAAATATGATTTTCGAAAGTCAAGTTGCGGTCTAGTATAACACCCAGGTCTTTTACTGTAGTGGATAAAGTAACAGGACATCCTTCTAAATTAAAGTTGTATTGTAAGGGATTTTGTGGGTAGTTTTTTGGACCAATAAGTAATACCTCCGTTTTATCTGAATTTAATAGCAGGAAATTACACGTCATCCAGCATTTTATATCTTTTAGACACTCTGTCAAGTTAGATAAGTTAGTGTTTTCATCTGGTCGTGATGAGATATATAATTGAGTGTCATCAGCATAACAGTGAAAATTAATTCCATGTTTTCTTATAATATTACCAAGTGGCAGCATATATATTGAGAATAGCAGAGGGCCTAGGACAGATCCTTGCGGCACTCCATAGTCTACTGATGTTATCTTTGATTTTTCCCCATTTAAACAGACGAAATGGTAACGGTCTGATAAGTACGATCTAAACCAGCTTAATGCCTGTCCCTGAACACCAGTGTAGTTTTGTAGTCGATCTAAGAGTATTTTATGATCTATAGTGTCGAACGCAGCACTAAGATCAAGTAGAACTAGTATTGAGATACAGCCTTGGTCAGAGGCTAAGAGTAAATCATTTGTAATTTTAACTAGCGCAGTTTCTGGAAACAGGAAAACAATGTTGTAATAGTATTGTTCAATTGAAAATGAAATGTCCCCAACTAAGCAAGCCAAAAGGCGAAGGCAACAGTGGCAAGGAACCAAAACTCCATCAGGTGACAGAATGGAGAAAAAAACCTTGGGAGAACCCAGGCTCAGTCGGGGGGCCAGTCCTCCTTTGGCCAACGAATGAACAGTGTATGATTATGAGTTAGGCAGCATAATGTCAGGAGTCGGCTGACACCGCCGTCGGTGTATGAATGTGTGAGTGAATGGGTGAATGAGAGGCAAAAATGTAAAGCGCTTTGGTGGCCATTGGGTCTATGAAAGCGCTATATAAATGCAGTCCATTTACCATTTACCATCATCATCATAAATCACATCATCATCATCATCATCATCATCATCATCACATCTTCATCATCACATCTTCATCATAAATCATCATAAATCACATCTTCATCATCATCATAAATCATCATCATCATAAATCACATCATCATCATCATCATCATAAATCATCATCACATCTTCATCATCACATCTTCATCATAAATCATCATCATCATTCATCACATCTTCATCACATCATCATCATAAATCTCATCATCATCATCACATCATAATCATCATCACATCTTCATCATAAATCATATTAAACATGCAGTTGTGACGGACCGGTTTCTCAGCTTCCTCTTTGTGAGGCTGAAAAGGGTCGTGGTTCTCTGACACTGATGTCAGTCGTTCAGTGCTCCTGCTGTTAAACACTACACACAACTGGTGTTTAACAACATAATGACAATTGCCGCCAACATTGGGGAATATAAACAGCGTGACGCAAAACGACTAATTTATGTAATCGATGTAATCTTTCGTCCATGCAGCTCTACTTGACATAACATTGTTTGTTAGGAGTTTGTTTGGCCCTTTTTGATTCTGTGACCAGCTCAGCTTTATCGTGTGTGTGTGTGTGTGCTCCTGCAGTTGGTGACGTGCTCCGGAGCGTTTAAGGAAGGCTCTCTGAGGATTATTCGTAACGGTATCGGCATCCATGAGCACGCCAGTATCGACCTCCCCGGGATCAAAGGTCAGATCTTTATTTCTTCTTCAGTTCTTTGTTCTACTGTGTGTGTGTGTGTGTGTGTGTGTGTGTGTGTGTGTGTGTGTGTGTGTGTGTGTGTGTGTGTGTGTGTGTGTGTGTGTGTGTGTGTGTGTGTGTTGTGTGTGTGTGTGTGTGTGTTTCAGTCGTGTAACGTGTTGAATTGGGGAACAAAAACTGCATGGTTATATTTCTTTATCAGTTTTATATATTATTGGCACTCTCAGTTTCCAATTCACTTTCAGTATCGACCCAACTCTGCTAGGAGCCGTTCTTCCCATCGTGTGTGTGTGTGTGTGTGCTCCACTAAAACACGCCTCTCTGGACCAAAGTCACAGTCACACACAGTGTAATTTAACCAAAAAATGAAAGTTTTATTTAAAAAAAAGTGAATCAGAAAGAAATCACTGGAAACAGTTTGCTGGCATTTTTGTTGTTTACTTCAAGATTTATAACCCAAGCATCGATGTTTTACCACAGGTTTACAATAATAAGTGACACATGGATCATGATGAATTAATTTGTGTCAGAATTGCCCATTACTCACACAGAAATAAAGTGGTTTACCATTATTTCACAAAAGAGAGAGAGGATACACATACTTAATTCAGCCGTGTCGTTTTCTGTTTATTTGTAGTCAGGTTTACATCTCATTTAGAATGATCTTTAGCACTCTCTCCCGAAAGCTATACTATACTCGGAGAAACAGGAAGCTCTGGAGTAGTTGCTGTATTTCATGACATGCGGAGCTAGATGTGGATATCAGACGGTCCGGGAGAAAGAGATGAAATAGAAACATAATTGTGATAGCTTATATGATTTGTCTGATTTCTTCAAGCGGCCGTGTTTACTATGGTTAGGGTTAGCACACATAGTCTATTGCACTTCATATAAATATTTCTGCTTTATACGGTGATCAGAATCCACATGAGATCACAACGTTATTTCACACACTCGCTGCTGTCTGAAGAGATGCGGCGGCTCTTCTCTAGTAATGTGGTGATCTGGGCCTCAGGTCAGGAAGCAGACAGACTGGCTAACCCAGCGCTCAACCTAGCGTCCGCTAGCGGTCTCACGACACTGAGAAACAAACTATTGACTCTCTACCTTCCAGCACAGACTGTGTCCCTTTAGACACAGTTGCTCCTTTGCACTTAAATAAAATAGTCCAACGCCGTGGTACAACACACACACACAGACACACACACACACACACACACACACACACACACACACACACACACACACACACTCACTCAGGCCCTTAAGAGAGCTGCTCAAAATGGAGCGCAACTGGACGAAAACTAGAGGTATTTCGGATTGCGTGGAAGGAGAGCTCGATTGCTTACAGAGAGGCCTTAAAAGCTGCTAGATCTGCTTATTTTTCAAACCTATTAGAAGAAAATAAACATAATCCTAGGTATTTATTAGAAACAGTGGCTAAACTAACGAAAAAGAAAGCTTCAAGCCCAGAAGTTTCCAAGAAACACAGCAGTAATGACTTTATGAACTTCTTCACTTATAAGATTGATAATATCAGGGACAAAACTATAACTATGCAACCGTCTACTACAGTATCACATCAGTGTAGTCTCCCTGAGGAAACACCAATCCACTAAATTAACAGAATGCAGAGCTGATATAAACAACTGGACGACCAGTAATTTCCTAATTCTAAATTCAGAAAAAATAGACTTCTAATTATTGGACAAAAAACGCCTCGTGTACTAACCTAGAATACTGTCTAACACTTGATGCTGCTCTGTCAAGCCCTCGTCGTCGGTTAGGAACGCGTGTGTGTGTGTTTGTCAGGCGTGGTAGAGTAATACTCTGTGTGTGTGTTGTGTGTGTGTGTGTGTTTGTCAGGCGTGGCAGAGTAATACTGTGTGTGTGTTTGTCAGGCGTGGTAGAGTAATACTCTGTGTGATTTGATTTGATTTGATTTGAAAACTTTATTGAACAACAATCAACATGAAGTGTTCAAAAGGATAAAAACACAAAAAGCCCAAATGCTTGTTTCCATTGTGGTCCTTCAGATGGAAGATGAGTAACAGTACATGGACAAACATTAAAAACAGTGAAGAAAGGGGGCATACAAAATACAAACAAATAAAACAGATAAAAAAAAAAAATTCTATTTTTCTGTGCACAGGATTTCTATTTCTATTTCCTATCCTTTTCATTATTTTAGTGGTTTAATAACCATTTTTTTATTGAAGATTTAAAATAATAATAGGAAGAACTCAACAGTTTAATATTTAAAGGTAAACCATTCCACAAGACAGCTGCAGAGTATAGGAAAGAATACTTTCCCATACAGCTCTTAAAACGGCAAGGCCTGTAATCTGTGGAACTCCCCCTGGTGCAGTAGTTGTGCATATCACTAATTTTTAAAAAGTAATCACATAAGTACTTTGGTGCCAGACTATTTCTTATCTTATAAACCAAACACAGCTTAAGTTGAGAAACCCTCTTCTCCACTCTGAGCCACCCAAGACTGGAGAAATAATCTGGAAGAAGATGAGTTCTAGGATGTAACTTAAGGATCACTCTGATTAATTTATTTTGACAGATCTGTAACTTGTCTTTAAGACCTTTAGTAATACCTGTGTACCAAGATGTACAGGCATAGTCAAAATGACATTGAACAAGCGCATCGGCCTTCGGCCAGGATTTTTAAGGTTTTACTATCTAAGAGGCTGGATATTCTTGCCAGGAATTTGGTCCTTTGGCTTACTTTTGAAATAATTTTTCGGGCCATGAACTCCCCTGATAGTTTGTTATCTAGTATACAGCCCAAGTAAGTAACTGCTTCCTTGGCTGTAATTTCGACATTACCTATGACCACCCTAAACCCCATAGCCTTTTTAAGTTTATCTCTGGTCCCGAAAAGAATTGACTCTGTTTTTTCAAGGTGGAGAGACAACTTGTTGTCTGTTAGCCAAACACTGAGGTTAAGGAGTTCTGAACTAAGCAGCCTTTCCACCTCTGATTTGTCTTTATGAGAGACTAGAATAGCTGAGTCATCTGCAAATAAAAACAAGTTACAGTCTATAGCTGACGACATATCATTGACATATAATAAAAAAAAGAGAGGACCCAAAATACTGCCCTGGGGAACTCCACAAGTTAATTTAAGTGGTGAGGAAATGGTCCCTTCCACATCTACCACCTGTTCTCTGTCCACCAGGTATGACCTCACCCACTGAAGAGATGCAGGAGAACATCCTAGGGCTTTTAGTTTATACAAAAGGACATCATGCTGAACCGTATCAAAGGCCTTTTGAAGGTCTGTTAACACCATTCCACAATAATTTCCCTTTTCTACCTCTTTCCTAATAGACATTTAGTCATTTAGCTGACATTTAGTCATTTAGCTGACGCTTTTATCCAAAGCGACTTACAATTGCTATATTTCAGAGGTCGCACGCCTCTGGAGCAATTAGGGGTTAAGTGTCTTGCTCAGGGACACATAGGTGTTTTACAGTGGACTCGAACCCGGGTCTCTCACACCAAGGGCATGTGTCTTATCCACTGCGCCATCACCACCCCACCTTATCTTAATAAGGTCTGTAAGATAAAGCAAACAGGTATCAGTGGAATGGGCTTTTCTAAAGCCTGATTGGAAGTCAAATAAAAGGTTATGTTCTGTTAAATAACTGTCTATTTGCTCATAAATTATCCTTTCCACAATTTTTGATATTGAACACAAGATAGATACCGGGCGGAAAATTCCAGGATCAGATTTGGGCCCCTTTTTAAATAAAGGTATCACTCTTGCCACCTTAAATTTACTAGGGAAATGATTATTTTCAATGGATAAGTTAATAAGATAAGTTATGACAGGAGTAATTATTTCAGCAGCATCCTTAAGAAATCTGGCAGGGATGTTATCAAAACCGGTAGCCTTGGAAGGATTTAGGCCTTTGAGTTTGAGGACCAGCTCCTCTGTTACTTTTTTTAAATGAAAAGTATTTGACTGGACTCCATTTTCTTCATAAAACTTATGTACCCTCTGTGGGTCACTAAAAACACCTGACGCAGATGGAAGCTTCTGTACCAGATTATTTGCAATTGTTGTGAAGAAACTATTAAAAGTATCTGCCACCACTTTTTTGTCATACAATATGGATCCATTAATATCTACGCCTATTTTACCTTGTTTTAGCTTAGGGTTCTCTTTTGTCCCCAAAGGCCTAAGAGTTGCCCACAATTTCTTTGGATCCTTTTTATGCTCCTCAATTTTAGACATAAAAAACTCCTTTTTCGCCTCATCCACCATTCGCTGAACCTTATTTCTAAGAACCTTATATTCCTTAAAAAGAGCAGGCAGTTTGGATCTTTTAAACTCACCTAAGATTTTATCCCTTAAGTAAATGGTGTCCATAATATCATTATTTATCCAAGGCTGTGATCTGTGTGTGTGTGTGTGTGTGTGTGTGTGTGTGTGTGTGGTGTGTGTGTGTGTGTGTGTGTGTGTGTGTGTGTGTGTTGTGTGTGTGTGTGTGTGTGTGTGTGTGTGTGTGTGTGTCTGTGTGTGTGTGTGTGTCAGACAGAGTAGTACTCTGTGTGTGTGTTTGTCAGGCGTGGCAGAGTAATACTGTGTGTGTGTTTGTCAGGCGTGGCAGAGTATTACACTGTGTGTGTGTTTGTCAGGCGTAACAGAGTAATACTGTGTGTGTGTTTCAGGACTGTGGCCGCTGCGCTCGGAATCGAGCAGAAACACTGATGACATGCTGGTTCTGTCTTTCGTCGGTCAGACCAGGTGAGTAAAGTTTACTTCAGTCCAGAGCTTCAGTCACCTCGCATACTCATCACTGTCGTGTGTGTGTGTGTGTGTCAGGGTGCTGATGCTCAGCGGAGAGGAGGTGGAGGAGACGGAGCTGCCGGGGTTTGTGGATAATCAGCAGACGTTCTTCTGTGGGAATGTAGCGCATCAGCAGCTCATACAGGTGCGCTTACACACACCTGAAGCACATAGGATAGGGGTGGTGTTCGAAGCCTGTGTTGACGTGTGTGTGTGTTTAGATCACTTCGGGCTCCGTGCGCCTGGTCACTCAGGACAGCAAGGCTCTGGCGAGCGAGTGGAAGGAGCCGCAGGGCAGGAACATCAGCGTGGCGTCGTGTAACAACACACAGGTGGTGCTCGCAGTGGGGCGAGTGCTGTATCACCTGCAGATCCTCAGCGGAGAACTCAAGCAGATCAGGTACACACACACACACACACACACACACACACACTGTGCTGCTGGTGCCACTTCTCGTGGGCGTTGAGTCCGACCCTTGAGCCGCATACTCGTCCGCAGATGGAGCAGGGAAACAGATACCAGGGGGGTACCAGTCGCCCACTGGTGTCTCTTGATGCGCCTCTCGGATCGTCTGTCTCGGTTGGTTTGGGGTTTGGTGTGTGTGAGAGACAGCAGAGGCACAGGTCCTCCCAGGCTGATCTGTCGAGTGCCAGAGACTCGAGCTGCGTGAGGGGGATGTTCGCTCGCTTTAGGATGTCCCTGGCGTAGTTCTTAAAGCATCCTTTGCCCTCCAGCGGAGCGCTTTGCGCCCATTAGTGGCTGTAGAGGACTCGGCGGGGCGGGCGGTGTTCGGGCGGTGTTCGGGCGTGTGTATGGTGTGCCCTATCCAGCACAGATGTTTTTGGGCCACAGCTGCTTCCACACAGATTGAGTCAGTGTTGCTGAGGATGAGTGTATTCGCCTTATTCCCTGGCGGCCATTTTGAAAACTGGAATGCCATTGAGGGGTACACAAACCCGGAAGTTTGACTCCGACGCAGCAGCACCAGCAATGGAAACTCCAGTGTGGACCACCAATCTTTCCTGTCTGCCTGAATTAACAGTACAAAATGCGGAGCAGTGGGCCAGTACTGACTGCAACATCCCCTGGGCTGTGTTAATTTAGGTAATTAATAAGGTTTTATCCACGACATCGAAGGTATGAATGGAAGCTAATTTACTGATCGAAGTGTGTGTGTGTGTGTGTGAGAGAGAGAGAGAGAGAGAGAGAGAGAGAGAGAGAGAGTGTGTGTATGTGTGAGAGAGAGAGAGAGAGAGAGTGTGTGTGTGTGTGTCAGACAGACAGACAGACAGGCAGACAGACAGACAGACAGACAGACAGACAGACGCGGGCGCGATCGAACAGTGGATACATAGAATTATACTATGTCATTTTGATCATAGAGGACATTATTCAAACTGCAAAGTGTTTACTTATATTTGTGTACACTCGCAATAAAACACAACATTGTGATTTTGTCACACTCTAAGATTGGTGGTGCACACTGGAGTTTCCATTGCTGGTGCTGCTGCGTCGGAGTCAAACTTCCGGGTTTGTGTACCCCTCAACGGCGTTCGAGTTTTCAAAATGGCCGCCAGGTGAATAAGGCGAATGGGGGATTCGATCTTCCCAGGACAAGCTGAGGATCAGGAGGTGCAGGCGTGAGGGTGTATCCTCCGTGTTTGAGAACCTCTGCAAGGATTCCGTCGGGTGCAGCTCTTCTGTTGTTCTTCAGCCCTGCAGTGGCTTGCCGGAGTTCTGAGTAAAGTGGTGCGGTGTCCAGGTGTGTGGCAGGTCTGGCAGATTATCCAGGATATGTGGGTCGTCAGGGTTGATGCGGTTAAAGAGACTCTCAAAATGATTTGCCCAACGGGTAAGAATCTCGTGGCGGTCCTTGAAGAGCGTGGACCCGTCAGCTGATCGGACTGGGGCAATCGCCCGCTTCCTGAGTACAGTGCTTTATGGCATTGTAAAAGCCTTGAGTGCTATTGCAGTCTGCCAGGTTCTGGATTTCTTGTGGCTTTTGGACTCACCAGGGTTCCTCCACAGTCCTGAGGGCTCGCTGGGTTTCTGCTCTTACAGCAGTGACGGAGGGCAGGAGAGCTTTGTGGGCCTCATGCTTGGCTTTCAGGAGTGACTGTATCTCAGCTGATTACAGTCAAACCAGTCCTGAGCCTGTCCATAGCCGGGGTTTTCTATAAGATGGCATCAAGCGCTCTGTAGAAATCCTCTTTGATGATGTGCTCGGCATCAAGAGTGTGAGCGTATGCACTGATGAGAGGCGAAGCGTTCCTTTGCCAGGGGAATGCGGCATGTCTTCAGTCTTTCATTGATGCCGATGGGGGATTCGGGAATGAGCTGCAGCAGTTGAGACTTCACAGCGAAGCAAGAAGTGTGCGCTAAGGTGAGGGTGCATGAGGTTACATAACCCTAACCCATGATGACCGTCTGGCAGGAGTAGGGTTGGGTATCGTTTGAATTTTAACGATTCCGATTCCTAGTTTCGATTCCGGTTCCTAACGATTCTCGATTTCGATTCTTTTAATAGCCAGGGTCAAAAATGTTTAGGATATTTTAAATGAGCTAGCTAACCAACGGTCTTTCTGAAGGAAATAGTCTGACCTTCTCCATCAATTTTAATCTATCTTTTAACCTTTTACTTTTTATGAACATATATGAATTTCTCACAGAGCTGTTTTCAACTACAATATAAATATCAAATCTATGAACGTGAATATAAATATTATGGTAACACTTTACAATAAGGTTCATTAGTTAACATTAGTTAATGTATTTACTAACATGAACTAACCACGAGCAATACATTTGTTACTGCATTTGTTCATCTTTGTTAAAGGGGGGGTGAAATACTCAGTTTCACTCAATCTCATGTTAATCTTGAGTACCTATAGAGTAGTATTGCATCCTTCATATCTCCAAAAAGTCTTTAGTTTTATTATATTTATAAAAGAAAAATAGGCTGTACCGAGTCTTTCCGGAAAAAGCCGAGTGGGTGGAGGCGTGCCGTGTGGGCGGGAGCGCGCGAAGCTTTTGCGTGTGTTGTAAACAGACAGACTCGTGGTTTATGAGGACATGAATTATTTTTACAATAAACAAACTTGACACCTACAGTGGCCAGCTAAACAACTGTATTTAAACACACAAACACACACCATAATCGCATGCTCCATCGATACATTAAAGGTGCTCTGTGTAAAAATTAGCGGCCTCTAGCGGTGATGTTTCAGATTGCAACAAGAGCGCTCGTGCTCGTGTGTGTGTGTGCGTGTGCGATCTCAAGAGCGAGCATTCACTACCGGCCACACGGAGACTTTCAACGCAACAGCGAAAGCGTCACACACAGGGTTGCCAGGTCTGCACAACAAAACCAGCCCAATTGCTCATCAAAACTAACCCAACCACGGCCAAAAATAGTCAAATAGCGTTCCCGGGTTTTTCCCCGATAACAATCATGTTCCAGTGGGTAAAACAATCGCGTCAACCCGTGCACTACACAAACAACCCGCGGAAACAGTGCAGGCATATACGGACCTATCTCAGCCTCAGACGTCACGCCCACGGAACGTTGGCTAAACGTCTGATGCATATGGTACACTTAACTGGAAACACTTCAGCAATGTCGAAGTCGTCATCTGATTGGTTGAATTTTATCGGATTTCCGGGGGGCGCGAGTGTCGCGTTTATTCAGTCCGCGGGGAAACAAAGCGCAGACGTGTGAATGCGGAAGAAAAACGGTTGTGTTTACATGAGTGACAATGAGCATTTATCAAGATCAGCTAAACGTAGTAATCAGTAAACGTAATCAGCAATGACTTACTGCTTGTTTTCTTCTCCTTCTTTGATTGTCTATGCTGACTGACTTGTTGCACGCTGGTCTGTTGTTGTGGTGACATTTCCACGCCCCGAAACGTGACGCTGAACGAAACGAACTGTAATTGGTTGTTTGACATGTCGGTCAAACGGCCTCATGGGCGGGCCTTGGCCAAAGAAAGCTGCTATGAATTCCAGACCTTCAGCCGTCAGTCTGAAGGTCTGGCTACGCGAGACTAATACGGACCTGGCAACACTGACATGCTGGAAACTCATGAAAACTCCCACTGCAACGTTACAATAATAGGCTACTTTTATCAGCTTGAGGTTGAACTAATGCTCCATGCTCGTACCATGATAACGTTACATTGACTGCATTTAGCCGACATGTGATGTTATCTAGCAAAAGGCATTTCACTAACTATTTGTGTATCTTTCACAATCAGCAATGTCAACATAAATGAGTGTATAATATGATAACGAAAACGTTGAACTAGACTGAACAATGTCAGTGTAACAGTAAGACAGTAGGAAGTAGCATTACTGTACTGAACGTGTCTGGAAATGTTTATTATATACAATATGATAGTAGTGGGATGAGTAACGGTAGACAGTAGATCTAGTACATAAAATAAGTTACACCCTATAGCTACTTTTTGTTATCCTGGAACAGTCTTTTGTATTCATGTCATGTCTCATGTAGTTTACCTTGCTATTTCATTAGAGTTTACTAATGATTCAAAAGCTCTGCCGATGTTGATCCGTGTTTTCGTCCTGAGTCGATCAGATTCACGTTTGGCCTGACGAGCTTCGGCAGATAAAACTTTTTTTTGTTTTTTATATATTTGTGGAGTCTGTGTTGTGCTGGAGGCAGGTCGTTTTGGGGTGTTATCAGACTCCATGTCGTTAGCTGAAGTGCCGTCGGTCGCATAGACTGTAAACAAGGAGAGAGGCTCGGGAGCGCGCATGCACGTCACATCCGTTGGATTTCGCGGTAAATCCGACCCGGAGACTTCACATATAAATATAAATATTGGCATTCAGATAGCAAAACTCGACAAGTGGATCATTGTAATGTGTGATTACAACCCCTTCACACACATGCAATAAAAAAAGGATTCATTTTAGTAGAAAAGTTCCACATAGCACCATTAACTGTACGTGATCATGTTGTTTACTTCTGTGCTTAACGTTACACGCCGATAGTTAACAACACACAGACATTTGGAGCAGTTTTACTCACCGCCTGCTGTTCCGTGAACCTTTATTGTTGGGACTGCTCCATCTTTAAGTATTAGGCGATCTGCAAATCGTCAAACTGTGCCTTGTTTATAAAACTATTAGCAGCTACCGCCGAAATGAAGGGAACAAAAAGAACACTTGCGCAACTCCGTTACTGCTCTGGAAAAACAAAATCCATCCACAGGTCCCTTAACTCTGGGTTCTGTGGACATTTGTGCAGTGTTGTCTTGCCCTGGCAACCAAAAACACACTTTTTGGTGCCATTGTTTTGATTGCAGCGCAGCCGAGCCCAGCGCTGATGGACGCTCTCGTACGCTCTAGGCTACAGATGCGCGCGCGCCCTTCCGGAAGAAGTGCCCTTAAGACCCGGATAAGGAAATTCCGCCCACTCTGACGTCACGTAGTCCCGTATTCGAAAAAAACTTTCCGAAACTTGTGACAAACCGGAAGGAGTATTTTTGGAACAGAAATACTCCATCAAACTTACAACTTCATTTTTGAAACTTTGTCCATGTTTACCATGGTAATCCAACTCTTTAACAGTGTAAAAAACTCACTATGCATGAAACAGCATTTCACCCCCCCTTTAATGTTAGTTCATAAAAATACAGCTGTTCATTGTTTGTTCATGTTAGTTCACGGTGCATTAACTAATGTTAACAAGATTTTAATAAAGTATTAGTAAATGTTGAAATTAACATTAACAAAGATCAATAAATGCTGCATATGTGCAGCTCATTATTAGTTCATATTAACTAATGTAGTTCACTAATGTTAACTAACGAACCTTATTGTAAAGTGTTACCAATATTATAAATTATGAATATATTTTCACAGGGGTACACTTTCCTCAAGAGAGCTTAATTTTTGAAAACCTCATGAAAGCACATTAACACATGATGTATGATGCTGCAGGTACTTAACATGTTAATGTGCTTCCACTGATGGGCTAACCTGGTGCAGAATAGCAAATAAACAATAAGAAACAACTTGTAAAACCTTTGTCATCTGGTGAGGAGAGAGCAACCAGCGAAATAACCGGTGCTCTGAACGCCGTCGAGAGCACTTTTGAACATATCCATGCCTTGGTTTGATGCTGCGTTCACACCAGACGCGAATAGAGCGTCTGGCGCGAGTGATTTCAATGTTAAGTCAATGCAAAGACGCGTTACGCGCGTAAACAATTCCTGTGGCGCGAATGGGGACAGGCCCGCTTTTCAGTTTATAATGTCCGTTTATATAGACGCGAATACTCCTTTTTTACGCACGTCATTTCGCTCTTGACGCGCGAATGGATTCAAAGTGTTCAAGCGTATAACTAGGCGCGAATTTGACGCGCTATTCGCGTTTGGAGTGAACGCAGCATAGGACGACTCTCGAGTTACTTCGCTCGGTTATGCCAACACTTCTGGTGGACGCTTCTTCATTGGTGTTCAGTAGGGGTGTAACGAGACGCTTATCTCACGAGACGAGACAGACACGAGATTGGGTTCACGAGAACGAGACGAGACGAGATTTTTGCACAATTTTACAGAAATCCTCAATGACACAATTCATGACTGGAAAAGTATGCAGGTGCATTTTGCAATGTTTAACTAATAATCTTAAAGTAGACCTGAAATGACATGCATTAGGAGTATGAATTATCAAATGCATTGAAAGAAAACAATATACAACAATATAACCTTTTAATAATAAAAGGTTTTTATTGACTGGCTTTTCTCCTGTATGATTTCACATTAGTCTCTTATTTCATATTTATTTATTAGGATAAACCCCTTGAGATGCATCATCTCGTTTTCGAGGGGGTCCTAAGGTACATCACAGCCATCACAAAGAACAATTATAAAATAAACAAAAGTACAATTATACATATTGGACAAACAAATACAGAACCACAAACACAAATCAACAAAAAAAAAAATTATTATAAACATATAACATGTATACATAAAATAAAAAATAAAAATAAAATAAAAACCAATAATATAAACTGGAAAATACAGAACTTTACAACCACTAGATCAAATTGGCAGAAATACATTTGAAATTGAATGTATATAGTATATACATGTATTTGGATCACTGAATAATAATACAATTAATTTAAAAAAAAAAAAAAAAAAATCAACTCATTGTATCAGCATCATACATTACAAGAGCAGTCAATCACAAAGTAAGAAGACAGATTATGCTTAAACATCCCAAATGAGGTGATAGATCTAATATCGGAAGCTTATTCCAATCTAAAGTGGCTTTAAACATAAAAGCTCTTTTGCCAACTGTCTTCTTGGCTCGGGCGACAGAGAAATAAAGCTGAACAGAGTGCCTCAAATGATAATTTGAAGTAATAGGAACAAAATACTTTTTTAAATAAGAAGGGTAGTTGAAATGGATACATTTGAATATTAATTGAAGCCAATGGATTTGTCTTCTTATATTTAAAGATGGCCAATTAAGGGCATGATACATTGTGCAATGATGTGTGAAAAAAGGGCATCCAAGGACAAATCTGCACAGTCTGTTATATGCTGTTTTTAGACGGGAAAGGTCTGATTTTACTGAGTTATGATAAACAACATCACAATAGTCAAAAATCGGAAGTATAAGTTGAGAAGCGAGTTTCTTGCGCACACTTAAAGTGAAGCAGTTACGAGATCGATATAAAACATTAATTCCATAATTGACTTTACGTAGAATATGACCAATATGAATTTTGAAAGAAAGCTCAGAATCTAGCCATACCCCAAGATATTTAAATTTTTCAACTTGAGGAAGAGGAGTACAGTCAGAACAAGTTGTTATACAAGAATTGGATTCAGATTTGAGTTTTTGTCTGGTACCAAAAATCATGAGATATGTTTTGTTGAGCAATAATTTGTTATAAAAAAGCCAATCTTGTAGAATTTTGAAATCATACTGAAGACATGCTTGGATTTGAGGAAGATCAAGTTTAGATGTATATAAGACGGTGTCATCGGCATAAAGTTGAGCACAACAGTTTTTAAAAATTGATGGTAAGTTATTAACGTAAATGGAAAAAAGGAGTGGTCCCAAAGTTGAACCCTGGGGCACTCCTCTTTGCTGGGTTAGCAGATTAGATTTATTTCCATGTATGATAACACATTGTTTTCTATTGTGGAGGTATGAACTAAACCACAAAACTGCATTTATAGACAGGCCAATAGCATAGAGCTTATCTAAAAGAAGATAGTGATCAACAAGGTCAAAGGCTTTAGTCAAGTCAATAAATATTGCACCTGTAAGTTCACCATTATCTGCAGCCGAGAAGACATCATTGGTGAATTTAAGAAGGGCAGTAGATGTAGAGTGGTTAGATCTAAAGCCAGATTGAAATGGTGATATGTTGTTTACACTAAGAAAATGTGAGTTGATTATAAATTAGTTTTTCAAACACTTTAGCAATAGAACATATAATAGATATGGGTCTATAATTGTTAAGATCTAGTACATCTCCTGCTTTATGTATTGGAGTGATGCGTGCACATTTACAGATAGCTGGTAACTCACATGAAGACAAAGAGAGATTGAATAAATCAGTAAGTGGATACATGAGTATATGGGATGCTAGTTTGATCAACTTATTATCTAAACCATCCAGTCCAACACCACTGTTCCCCTTTAATTCATTTATGACATTTTGTACTTCATCTGGTTGAATTTTCCTAAAATAAGAAAGAACTGTGATTGGGCAAAGGATTATTTAAAAAACCAGTACACAGATCAGATTCGAGTATTAAGGTAGAACAAACAGAAGAGAAATGATGATTAAATGCTTCAGCAATAGATAAAGAGTCATGTAGAATTGTATTTGAAACTCGTATTTGGTTAATACAATGTTTATCTGATGTGTTGGTAATAGTTTTAATTTATTTCCAGAATTGTTTTGGATTCTTAAAATCATTACTAAGGCTATCCTTAAAGTAGTTGGACTTTGCATTACGGGTTTTAGTCTTACTCAAATTTCTCAACTGCCTGTATATTTCCCAATTTACATTAGCCCTTGTCCGACGAAAAATTGACCATGCTTTATCCCTCTGCCTAAAGAGAGAAATAAGTTCAGAGTCAATCCAAGGCAGGTGTTTACCCTTGACCAGGACAGATTTCCAAGGAGCATGTTTGTCCAGAACATCAATAAACTCGGTATAGAAGAAATCCCAGGCGTCTTGAACATTAGGTATAAGTTGGTATCTGTCCCAATTTATAGCGATCAGATCCTTAAAAAATAAATCTGAATTCAGTTTCTTATATTGTCTAATTTTGATAAGTTTTGGTGGTGATTTAGGTAATTTGATCTTCCATACACAATATACTATCGAGTGATCACTAAAGCAATCAGACATAACACCTACACTTAGAAATCTATCTGGATGAGAAACAAGTATCCAGTCAAGCAGGGATTGAGATGTAGGAGTGATACGAGTTGGTTCCTTAATTAACTGTGAGATATTTAAATTACTAAATAAATTTTTCACTTTATCAGATGATTTATCTAACCAGTTTTTATTGAAATCCCCAAGTAAAATAATTTCATTATTACTGGAAATGGAGTTAATAGTGGATATCAGGTGATCAAAAGTTTCAGCTGGCGAAGAGGGTGGTCTGTATATGCTCCCGATAATTAAGCTTTTATTTTCGTGAAAAATTACTTTAACAAAAGCACATTCAAAATGTTGAGGCTCAACTGTAGGTATGGTAAACTCAGATATGAGCTCAGAGGAAACATATATAGCCACACCCCCACCTCTGGAACTCCTATCAGATCTATATAGGATATAATTTGGAAGATTAATTTCAGTATCTGATATATTACTATTTAGCCATGTTTCAGAAAGAGTAATTATGTTAGGTTTATGTAATGCAACCCATGTACGAAGTAGATCAATTTTAGGGATAAGACTCCTAATATTTAAATGTAAAATTTTTATTCCTTTAGCATCACTCATAGCAAAAGCAAATTTTTGTACTGCTACTATAGTCACTGCTGCTCAAACATAACTGTAAAAGTGGTTGGATCCAAAAAGTAATACACAATTATAGAGGTTGCAAGATTCATTTTATACAATAAAAGACCTTACTGTACATTTAAGAGCTTTCAGAACTTCTGATTGAGGCTGTGTGTGACCTCCTAACTGAACTCTAGAAGTCTTATTAAGTGCAAGTGCAACCATAATCAAAGTTAGCGCACAGACTCTTTATAATTGTTTTGAAATTGCTGTTGTATTTTGCACCGGCAGTTATAGGGTTAATGCGGTGAGTTCGGGAAAGGCCGGTAGAGAAACGAGGCTGGTGTGTATGTCTCCACAGTTGTTCTTGCGTTCCGATTATAACGTTCAGAAACAGAGCCTCTTGTCTGTTGTCTTTAAGACATTACAGTACTCTCTCAATATTCAAAGTGCAAACTGAGACGATAGCCGCAAATAAACAGTCCAGTGATGGGTATCGGGAGACGGACGATTGTATGTTCGCGGCCTAATTTGTGCGCAATGCACATCAGCGAGCTTGTGTTTTACTTTCACTATCGTGATCACGCGTACTCTGTGTGTATAGCAGCGGTGCTGAGCGTGCATTCTACTAGATAAGATCAGACGTTTAGTCTATGTTGCGCAACGAATCCTCCGCCATCCTCACGCGATCAGTGAACTGTGATTCGTGCTGCACTGATTGCAACGGCAACTCGTGCTGGATGAGCAGAGCAGACTTTTACATTAGTTTATAATGGTTTTTGGCTTAATGGCTTTAATGGCTATCCGGTGGCAGACGCAGCACTCCTCCTGC